>BQNB010012254.1:65000-79617 GCA_026074375.1 Tanacetum coccineum | reverse complement strand
CTCTCCAAGGCATGGAGAGGGTATATAAACTACATACATAGACGTCCACGGGCCTTAACGGGCTTTCCATGGGCCTTGGGCCAGACTAGCTTACTAGACTAATCATATAACAAACTACGGGCTAAGACTATTACAACTTGGAAGTGACCGATACTTTTCTTGTTTCCAACAATAAATGACTAGTTGCCTTAATTTGCATTGTTTATTTGTTTTGATTGTATGCTCATCTCAAATTTAAATTGAACCTATTTATTTGTGGATCATATGTGTCAATCTTGTCATTCCTTCGTTTGTTTAATTGATTTAAGATATTTACATGCCAATATGGTTTTGAAAGGAGTGTTTGGGATAACTTCTAGTTTTGTTAAAAAATTTCTTTGGTAAATGCTTAGGTAAGTCATATATGTATAAATGATGTTTAAATATGTAAGATGGTATATGATTACTTGTTGCACCTTAATTGATATTATATACTCTTTGCATCTCATATGTGAGCTTGTTGTTTTCATATATCATCAGTGTTTGGGATAACATGTTACTTATGTGTTAGCTTTCTGATTTTATGAATATGCATACTAAATCTTATGCTAGGTTGCGTGTACTTCATGTAGGCATATTTATCATTCCATGCTTATGCTATATCAACTCTTAAAGATTAAGATCTAAGTAAGATAGTTAAGTGTTTTGTAGAATATTAGTATAAGACATATGCACATTAAAGTGGGATTGGCAACTTGAATGTTTCATCCGAAATACTAAAATAAGGATGAAATGTAATGATGTCTTGTTGTAGCTTTAAAAGTATTTTTCAAAGCGGGTCAAAGTGACAAATTATTGTTTTAGTTAAAACGGGTCAAAACTAGTGTTTGACAAAACCTATAAAGAAATTTAGACCAAGTGTGCATTCGATATTGAAGTATATATTTTGTGAACAAATTCTGAAAGTTTTGATGTTATGAAGTCGAGTTTCGGTCATCTTAGCCATATATATAATCGGGACAACAAGTTTTATAGAAAATGGGTCATTTTGGGAATTTCATGTAAAATCAACCATAGGAGTTAGAACTTGTGCCATCCGCCATTTAAAAGGAAATTTAGTCTAGCTAGTCTCAAATATTGATTTGTGGTTTCTAAAATAATAACAAATGGTTGATTTTTGGTCATGGCGTTTCCGCCAAAAGTTTTAAATATTTTTGGTTTTCTTTAAAAAAAGGGGGCATTTCAAAAATACTTCGATTAAATTATCTACACATTATGACATTGTCATTTCATCTTGTCAATCCTCTATAACCACTAGTTCACCAACTTGTTCTCCATCTCCCAAACACTACAAATGTTACATTTTCCATAATAGTGGTAAATATGATCTTTTCCTTGTTAGTCTTTCATGACTTCTTGCATTGCATATAAAGTGTTGGTTATATGTTCTTATTTGATTATTGTTCTTGTCATTATTTTGGTGTTTGATAACTATATGATTCATTTACAAATGCATAATCCTTAGGAAAGGTTTTTGTTTCGTTCTTAAAAAGTTTTCATGCTTATGTTCGTGATACTAAATGCTAAGGTTTAAACATGTCTTGCATAATTCATACATAATTTTGTATCTTATGATGTCTCGTATGATCTCATAGTTTGTCTTTTTGATTCTTGATGATTTGGATGTGGATATGTCTATGATTAATAGTTCTTGTTCCTTGTTGGCATTCCTTAAATCTATCCGTATGATGGTCTAATTTATACATGCTTAAAGATGGTTTGTATGATCTTTGCAACATGTTCCTTATATGACATTGCTACATGATTTATTTGCTCTTTTACTCTTATGTTATGTCAAAGTATTTTTGGTATACTTGTAGAAGTCTAGGATCTTCCTTTTAAAGCCACATTATTTTAATTAAGAACCAAAATTGACAAACAAGCGAATAAACAATATAACAAGATTGATACTTGTGTTTAAGAAATAAACAAACTCAAATGCAATAAGAGATCTCGTATCTATTTTTTCCTTTGGCACATACCTTTCGCGTCATTAATTTATGTCATTATCTTGTGTTTGGTTAAACTATTTAACACATGTTCTTGTATGAATGTTCGTATTTCTCATATCGTTTATGTTTGAATTCTTGAATGCTCGTTTGTAATCAAAATCGTTTATGCTTTTGGTTGGTTTTTATGCAATTCATGCTTCTTGTCTTTCATTCCCTTCTAGAATTAGGAGCGTTTGATATAATAGAAATTTATAGGATCTAAGCGTTAAATCTTTTCCATGAGCCTTTTGCATTATCAAGAAACTCCATTTAATCACTATCACAAGTGAAAAATAGGTTTAGAAATCATTTGGAACATTTTTAGATTTTTTTTAAGATTTGAGGAACCTTGTCTGCAGGGGCCGGTTCCATCTGCAACAAAGCCGGTTCCATTGAGCCAATGGAACCGCCGATGCCGATTCTACAGTAGGCATTTTGCCGTTTGGGGTAGTTAACTTTTTAGTCCAACACTTTAATTAGGTTCTTTATACTTGTATTAAGGTCGCCCAATAGTTAGTTTTGACTTATCTAGCTCTTAAGTCCTTCTAAAACTTATAGAATCATCCAACTTTTTTCGAACATGTATTATGCCTGTCTAAGCTAGTTTGTAACATTTGCCCTCCTTTTCGCTTAGATTAAAAGCAAGGTTATAGATAGCGTGAGGCGTGGTGTAACGGCATGGCCAAGCCTCACGTCTTTGTGAGCCATGACGAGTCATGACGTTTTTAAGGCATGACTAAAAGCGGCACATAATATGAAAATATTTATAAATTTATATATTTATATCATATTACAAATATATTAAGTTTACAAAAAGTGTCATACATAAGGAATAAAGTCAAGAAACTATCTTTGCATGTAATCTTTTTCATTTCTATATAAAAAAACGATATTTATCGAAATTAAATTCAAAAAAAGCCTTCACGTGTCACGTTTTATCGCGTCTTATCATGTTTTTTCACTCCTCATCTCACGTCTAATTTTTCTTTATGACTTGTAATCACTCTCAGATTGAAACTCGGACCCGAACGACAAAGGAGAGTGTACGCATACGTGCGCTTAACCTTAGCGTTAGAAGAGAAGTCTTCTAACATTTGGTTTTTCAAAATGTTGAACACAATTTTTCAAGAATTTATCAATGACAATTCAAAATCTTTCAAAATTATGTGTTCAACACTCTATCCCTCATATTGTTTTACAAGATAATTATTCTACATTTGGTGTCATTTTTTAAAAAATAAGTCAATGTTTGAGGGGTAGTTTTTTTCTTTCGAAAAACAATGTTTTAATGATTGTTGGATACATCATAACATGACAACTCTTATGTATTCAACACATTATAAAAGGTCTTAATAACATCTAAGGAATAATAATGACTGTTAAATAGACTAATTGTTATATAGAAGATTAGGTGGGTTTGCATAATTTCATCAAGAAGTCTTCATGACAATTCATAATTTTTCAAAATTGAGTGCTCAACAATGCTACCCACTCATTTAAATATTCATTTTACAACTGGTATCATTGTTTTTGGTATCAAACATATGTAAAATCGAGGGGGAGTAATTTATTTCCATGTAATTCATGATAAAATAAAAGTTTTCCCATGGGTGATTACAAACCCCAAATTTTAATCACAAAGTATTTCAAAAACCGAAGTGGATTAGTTATTTAAAATAGAGGGGAGAAATATATTTAAATGTGATCCTTGAAAAAAATAATAATTCATCAACTCAAATGCTTGAATTCATCGAAAAGGTTTTATCGTTTACGTATCTCATACCATAACAACGACTTATTTCAAGACGATTTCTGTAGTCAATAAGGGGGGGGTTGGTAAGGAGTTTAGGCTTATGTCCTATGATCCAACCAGAACCCGGAGGGATCTCACCAAGGAACACACTCATAAGTTAGAAAAAGCATCATAGGTATTGAATGGAGACGAATGTTATAAGGGAAGAATGCCGACTAAGATTGAGCAACACTGGAACAACACAACAATGGTTAAAATGACGTCTTTGTAAAGCCATTGAAGGGTTTGAAGAATAAAAGAAATTGTCTGATAAAGGGTGTAAAGAAAGTAGCCCTTCCACACGAACTTAGGCAAAAACCCGTTTCAATACATATTGCTGTCAGAATCACAATGTTGATTGCTGACATTGAAGATGACATCATGTGACCTAGTGATGCAATGACATCCCTCCCCCACCATTCGGGGTTTCTCTCAACATGAAACTTGTCCATTTGTCACGGATATACACACGACTCCTATTGAACTTTCTCACTCAGAGATATTTGATATTGAATAGGTGGCATAATGCTCCACACCTACTGATACAAAAAAACCAATACGCACTAAATCGAGTCCTAGAGCCAAAGAGATCAATAAAAAAATCTCAATAGTACACATACATTACTAACACTTGTTTGAACACACAATTAGTTCAACAAGCTGTTAACAATGAGTCCTACGCATTATCCTTTGTGCTTTTGCCAAACATCCGAGTGATCTTATGCACCACAAAGAAGATAGAAAAACCTGCTGACCAAGCATCAAACAAGCTCTTGGTAGGTGACGATTGCACGATTCTAATATGAATTGAACTTGTGTCAACTGGAAAGAAATGATGGGGCGATTCAATGTGCATCACACTTGTTCCAAGTTCTAGGAAATGAATTGACGGCTTAATCAGAAAGATAGTAACTATCTGATTCACTCTTACCGTGTTGTCTGCTTTGAGACATTCCGGTAATGAGAACTAGCAAGCATGGTAAATCTAATACATCTGTGTTAGAAGATCCTACGCTTTGAGCTGGAAACCCTGTCAAGGAGATTCTTTGAATCTACCTGATCACAGGTACAGTATTTATACTGTAAAACGGTCCTACAGAACCGAAGGTTAATCTAACTAAATCCGGACGAATGACAAAGCCATTTTCGTCCACACGCTTTTATTTCAGGATACATAAAGATGGAGATGGTGATGCCTTATTCTAGCTGAAGACGGATTCATTACCACATGCTCATGCTCAAACTACAAAGACATACTATAAGCATCAAGATTTAAGAATCATGAAAGCTCAAGAATTAAAGACAAAGACTTCCGCACAAACTCTGATATACAAGATCTTCCTTCAAAGATTTCAAGTCTATCAAGGGAGATTGTTAGCAAGCTTTCAAGATGATGCAAAGTATGAGCATGTTGGACAAGACACAAGATCGCAAGGTGGCAAAGACGATCAAGACGGAAGGATAAAGATTTAAAGATCTCGGACGAAAAAGACGAAGTCAAAAGACAATGACAAAGGCTCAAGATCAAAGATCATAAAGCATGAAGGAACAAGCCTACAACATAGACAGAGACAAAGATCACAAGAGCTCAACGACAAAAGCAATCTCATTGATCTCACGAAGGAGTGTCACAATGAACTCACTTCGGGGGAGATTGTTAGCCTCAGAATATTGAGTCGAACAATGGAAGTTCGTTCATTAATTATATTAGGTCTCGGTCATTAATTAATATACGTTGTAATAGGCTAGACGGGTAAACGGGCTCTTATATGTAAGCTAACCGGTCATGTGTATCGGGCGAAAGCCCAAGTAAACCCGAGCCCGGCCCGTAGAAATACTAAAGGCAAGTAAGCCTTTTAGTCTAGGTATAAATACCACTCTCCATGGATGGAGAGTGGGTTGGTTCATTTGTAAGACTTTCATTTTTGCAAGTAATCCTCCCAATTTCTAGTTTCTCTCTCTACTTTCTCTCTCTACAATTCTTATCATCTCCTAACTTATTTTCTTGTTCATCAATATGAAGTTAAGTGATTATTAGGATCCGACACCCAAGGAGTTGTTGACATGTTGGTAGAACATGATGCAACCAGAAGTAGAAATAGCGAAGACAATCATGATTCAGGAACAGGTGTAAGGAGACAAACTCCTCTTGCTCGTGAATGCACTTACCCAGACTTCATGAAACGCCAACTCCTAAATTTAAAGGGTACTGAAGGAGTTATCGAGTTGACTCAGTGGTTTGAAAGAATTGAAACGGTGTTCCATATAAGCAACTGCACTATGGAAAACCAAATCAAGTTTGCCACTTGTACTCTTCTTGGAAGTGCTCTAATGTGGTGGAACTCCCATGTTAGGACTGTTGGTCATGATGTTACATATGCAATAACTTGGACAAATCTAAAAAAGATGATGACCAGCAAGTACTGTCCAAGGGCGAGATTAAGAAGCTTGTGATTGAGAAGTGGAATATGAAGGTTAAAGGTACCAATGTGGTAAGCTATAACCAACATTTTCAGGAACTGGCATTGATGTGTGATAGGATGTTTCCTGAAGAGTCGGATAAGATCGAGAAGTATGTCGGTGGCTTGCCCGACATGATTCATGGAAGTGTGATGGCATCTAAGCCTAAGACAATGCCAGATGCAATTGAATTTGCATCTAAACTGATGGATAAAAAGATCAGCACTCTAGCTAAACTTCAAGCTGAGAATAAGAGGAAACTTGATAACAACAGCCAAGATCAACAACCACCTCCCAAGAAGAAAGGTGTGGCTATAGCTTATACCGTTGGGCCTGGTAAAAGGAAGGAGTATGATGAGACTCTACCGTTATGCAACAAGTGCAAGTTTCATCACAATGGCCACTGCACTGTAAAGTGCGCAAACCGCAAGAGAGTTTGTCACTTGACCCGAGACTGTAGGAGTCCTATCGCTACTAACAATCAGAGAAACCTCACTTGCTATGAATGTGGGAATCAAGGGCATTACAGGATTGATTGCCCGGAGTTAAAGAATCAAAACCATGGAAACCAAGCTGGAGGTACTGGAGCACGGGGAATGGTGCATGCCTTAGGAGGAGGAGAAACCAATCAAGACCTTAACGACATGGAGGATGATATCAATGCTTAGACTCTATTCCTTTAAGAATTCTCATTGTATTTTCTCTTAAATTTCTGTTGTGTTGTACGAATAATTTCAAATTATCTATCAAATCAATGTGTTGTGAAAATTTCGTCAAATTTACTTTAATTCTCTACTCATTTATATAAGCCACTCCCACCACTATTATGAAATTATAACACTATTTTGACAAAAATGAGCATCGCATCGTTAGCCCTCAAATATACATAGCCTGATCACCTATGTATAATTCAGGAAGGACTATGCCATGCTGAGAGTAGTCACCATGTAACAATTGTTAATAAATCCATTTTTACTTACATCCTTGAAAAGCAAAGTTCTGTGTACATATTCATAAAACGCATTTACTTTGGGAAATCGAATTAGTAACCATAACAACTACACAGACCTTTACTCCATCTTACTATAAATTCGACGTCATCTTATACCAAATCCTAAGCCAAGTAGCCAAGACACATAACTAGTCGCCCTAGGACAATTCGCTATCAAACTTGCTCGCCAAAAGAGTTACGCCGATGCGAGGCGTAAGCCTATAGAATTTCAAGTTGGCGACTGAGTTATGCTTAAGGTTTCGCCTTGGAAAGGAGTAGTACGCTTGGTCAAACGGGGGGAGCTAAACCCCAGATATGTTAGACCTTTCAAAGCGTTGGCCAAGGCTGGAGCCGTTGCTTATAAGCTTGAGCTGCCTTAAGAGTTGAGCAGGGTTCATCATACGTTTCATGTATCCAACTTAAAGAAGTGCTATGCCGACGAACCATTAGCCGTTCCGTTGGATGGACTCCATATTGATGACAAGCTTCATTTTGTTTAGGAACCAGTAGAAATCATGGATCGTGAAGTTAAATGATTGAAACAAAGCCGTATTCTAATCATTAAGGTTCGATGGAACTCTAGGAGAGGTCTTGAGTTCACATGGGAACGTGAAGGCTAATTTTGAAAGAAATATCCACACGTCTTCAACAAAACCGCATCGTCGTCAAGTGCCGCGTCTTAAGCCTTGAGGACAAGGCTCATTTAATAGGGGAACACTATAACACCCCGTGTTTTCAGGTCATTTTACGACGTTATTTATTTCACTATTTATTTTTAGTCTCGTACGCGTTTGCTTTTAATTTTAATCGTAAGTTAAATCGCGTAAACTAAAAATCATCATTCAACATAAACGGGCACCAAACAAATTAAAGTTTACGTCAAGCAAGCATTATATTATTTTTACGAAAGTAATAATCAACTTTTTACATTTTATTTTTATTGGATACGTAACACGTTTACGTTTCACGATTTAAATACATTTAGGCATACCCGGGAGCACCAATACCTACCTAAAACATCTTATACATCAAGTATTCACCTCTTAATATATCAAGACACAAAATATTGGTCCTTTGTCCTCCCCTAAATTCGGCAAACACAAGACAAATAGCAGACCAATTGTTTTTTTAGTCTTCCCATCATATACACTTGTAGCTAGTCAAACCAATATTTTTCCCTTTTTTCCTCCTATAACAAACGTCCCCCCCTCCTATCTTATTATATCTTTGGTCTTAGACTTTCCAAATAGTATATTTGACCACCTTTTTGCATATATAAGAAGTGATATGCAAGACTTCTTTTATTCATCCTTTCATTACTAGAAAATTAAACACATCTCTTTGTTTCCTCCTCCCTACCTACGGCTCAACATAAAAACCAAGACCAACCCATAATATTTCTTTCTAGCAAGCATACAAGTGATCTTGTGTATTATCTAAAGTATTTGGAGGTATATTAGAAGCTTGGGTTATCATTTCTAGCAAGGTTTTAAGCAAGAAAGATTAGAGTTTTCTCATTAGGGTTTCATTTGGGTTTTGATCTTTAGGTTTGATATAGTGATCTTCATCATCCTACACTCTTGCCTAAGTTCTTCTAAACCTTAATATTTTCAATACTTTACTTACATATTTTGCATTCAAGTTATCTTGTTAATCACCACTTAGGGTTTTGTTTTCATGAGCTTACAAAATAAAGTGTACATATATGATATTCAAACTATGTATTTTTGTAGTGAAATAATACTTAAAATACAAGGACACACTATTATAAGTATGGTTTAACTTATAAACTTCATGGATAAAATACTTGTTGAAAGTTTAAATACAAAGTTATATATATGTAAAGAGATTATCATGGACATTACTTGGACAAATTATGGACTAGAGGACTTAAAATATATAAGACTTGTGGTATAAAATATGGTAGAGGACTTGTAGTAATACATTTATGCCAAAAAGTTTATAAAAATAAGTTTAACACTTTTTATGTAAAGATCTCAAACCTTCTGATCAAAATTGGAAAATAAAACATTTATTTTATATTTTATTGAAATACTACGTGTTATGAGGATCGTAAGCATATAAAAAACTTGAAAAACCGAGCTATAACGAAGAAGTTACGTCATTTACAAGTTTACAATAATAAACGCTTTTATAAAAATAACTTTATAAAAATAAGTTACTGTTTGTTTCAGAAACTTTTTGGAAAATATTTTATTTAGATAGAAATTGTAATTACGAAGACGTGCTTGAAGAAATCACTAAAAACGGAATTAAAACGAGTAAGTTATGACTTTTACGGGATTACGATAATTAAATATATAAAAATAGTTTTATATAATTTCTAAACAGTAAAAAGTTACTGTTCATCAGTAATAAAAATATTATAAATATAATATTATAATTATAATATTTTTGATAGAATTTCTTAATACGAAACCGTGGACATAAAGAACGTATTAAACGGAGTTAAAACGAGAAAAATACGCATTATTTTCATACTTGTACACTATTCCTGACATGAATAGTGTTGGTTCGTTTTTTTATAAAATTTTACAAAACATTTTAAAATCATTTATATAATATTTATATATGTTTTTTTAACTTTATAAATATTATTTTACAAAGACGATCGAACTATTTATACGATAACGTTATATAAGTAATAAAAACGTTAAATCAAGTGTTTTGGCGAATAATTAAATTATTGGACAAATATACTATTTTGCAAATACAATGTTAGTGCAAATATTACGGTATTTAATCTACACATTCTCGTTTGTTTTGATAATGACACAATTGTGACTTGTAATACATATCGTTAAATGTACAAGTTACTCGTAATCATATTTCATCTCAACATACATCAACATCTATCGACGTCTCGTATCCTCTTATGTTACAACACAGGTTCGTACATGTTTGTTATGTTGCATTATGATCAAAACCTTATTTCACATTTTGCATTTTATACAAACGCATCACTTTTATATTTACACTAAAGTTTACGCCTAAATATATTTTACAAGTAAACTTTATTTTGACAAACATTCAACTAAACCTTTTATCTTTACAAAGTTTATTTTCTTTTAAATAAAAAGTAATTTACATCAGGCCTTACATCATCTATATCTTGCAAAATCTCTCAAAGATTACAAAAGATTTTTTTATTCGGATGAACAGTAGTCGGTTCCATAGGAGCGTCGCCGGTTCCATTGGATTTACAAGCCGGTTCCATTGCTACAGTGTCGTCGGTTCTGTTAAGCTTTTCCTATAAATAAAGGACCCTTTTCAATCCGTTTTTCATCACTTTTAACAAACTTTTTCCACCATTTTTCACACATCTAGATCTGTAGGAATGCATCCATAAAACCCCATGATCATAATGCTTCTAACACTCGTTTTGTTGTTAGCATACCTTCATGATAATCTACCAAAGCAAGCCTTGAATAACTTGCCATCTCCATCCATCACAAAGCATATAGATATGTAGATATACAAGATTTGATCTACAAGATTAGATCTACAAGATTGGATCTACAAGATTAAAAGATCACATCATCATCTTCATCCTTTTAAAGGCTTCCTATCAATGGAAGTTCATTTAGATTATCATTCTTTCATTACACTCATCAATCAAACTCTTTGTAATATGTAGAGGTTATATAGGCTATTTCAAGCGGGTTAGAATATGGGATTCATTGTTGTGTTGAAAGGGTTGTTAGGTTGGTTCTACCTTGATTTAGAACTCGGTATTTAGCTTTGTACCGGATAAAGTGTAAGCGACGATAGGTTAGTTCTACCGGTGTTAGGACTCGGTATTTAGCTTTGTACCGGACAAATTGTAAGAGACGTTGTGTAAAGTTTTCTCCGCCGAGAAAGGAGCTTATTGATTTAGTGAAGTAACTCTTGAGTTGGGTACTCGGGCAGGAGTAGAGCGGAGAGGAGCTCCGTGATCGAACCACTATAAATCATCGTGTTCGGTTTGCTTTCTCTTTTACATATCATCATCTCTCTACTTTATAATTATGTTTGTATTGTAGCTTGATGTTTATGATTGTGTTGTGACTACATGCTTATTCTATGGTTTCCATTGTTCATATAGTCATAGACTATTTTTGGTACCTTTCATATTAAGTCATGACTGTTCGGGTATTTGATGCAAAAGTTTTAAGATTTTAATCGAAAACGTTTCAACCCCCCCCTATACATTTTCAACAATCGGTATCAGAGCCACGTGGCTCTAGTTTTCAAAACAAATGGTTTTTAAAACCGAGTATGATCCATGTATCAAATTATCAGAAAAGCGGGACGTAATGTGAAAATTATATCGTTCTTAGAAGTCTTGATTGTTGAATATCTTTGTTATACAAGCTTGGATAATGTTTAAAATTTGTTATGTAAACTTACCTTAAAGCCTACCAAGTGTTAAACCTTTTTGTCGGGTCAAAATATGAGTTTTTGGAAAAATCGATCAGACCAGCGGTTATGTTCGCTAACAAAACCGGTTCCATTTGGCAAAGTCACCGGCGGACCCGGTTCTACAGTAGGTTTTGCAAAAATTTGATCAACTTCAAAAGGTCGTAAAAACTTAACCGTAAATCCGTACGAGTCGTGCCACCTACCGTTTCGAAGATAATTGAGTCTACTTTCTAATAAAATAGGTTAGAGGTACTGATTATAAGTTTAAGTATATCAAATTTTAAAAATACTACAAAGTGTCTAATATTTCAAGTTTCGTATCAACATGAAAACTCAAATTTTTTGGTCGGGGAATTTTGGTTGGTATCCGTTGAACTTTTATACATCATTTCTTGAAATAAAAATAGTTTGGCCAGTAATCAAGCTTGTTATACATCTTTATATTCAACGCAAGGCGAAAATAATTTTTTTTCGTACGATAAATGACTAGTTGCCTTAACTTGCATTGTTTATTTGTTTTGATTATATGCTCATCTCAAATTAAAATTTAACTTGTTTATTAGTGGATCATACGTGTCAATCTTGTCATTCCTTCGCGTGTTTGATTGATTTAAGAAATTTGCATGTTAATATGGTTTCAAAAGGAGTGTTTGGGATAACTTCTAGTTTTATTGAAAATGTTCTTCCGTAAATGCTTAGGTAAGTCATATATATATATAAATAATGTTTAAATGTGTAATATGGTATATGATTACTTGTTGCACCTTAATTGATACTATATACTCTTTGCATCTCATATGTGAGCTTGTTGTTTTCATGTATCATTAGTGTTTGGGATAACATGTTACTTATGTGTTAGCTTTCCGATTTCATGAATATGCATACTAAATCTTATGCTAGGTTGCGTGTACTTCATGTAGGCATATTTATCATTCCATGCTTATGCTATATCAACTCTTAAAGATTAAGATCTAAGTAAGATAGTTAAGTGTTTTGTAGAATATTGATATAAGACATATGCACATTAAAGTGGGATTGGCAACTTGAATGTTTCATCCAAAATACTCAAGTAAGGATGAAATGTAATGATGTCTTGTTGTAGATTTAAAAGTATTTTTCAAAGCGGGTCAAAGTGATAAATTATTGTTTTAGTTAAAATGGGTCAAAACTAGTGTTTGGCAAAACCTATAAAGAACGGTTCCGCGGTTCATTTAGACCAAGTGTGCATTTGATATTAAAGTATATATTTCATGAACAAATTCTAAAAGTTTTGATGTTATGAAGTCGAGTTTTAGTCATTTTAGCCATATATAAAATCGGGACAACAAGTTTTGTAGAAAATGGGTCATTTTAGGAATTTCATGTAAAATCAACCATAAAGAGTTAGAACTTGTGTCACCCGCCATTTTAAAGGCAATTGAGTCTAGATAGTCTCAAATATTGATTTATGGTTTTTAAAATAATAACAAATGGTTGATTTTTGGTCATGGCGTTTCCGCCAAAAGTTTTAAATAATATTTTTTTGGTTTCTTAATAAAAGGGGAATATCAAAATACCTTTGATAAACTATCTACATATTGAGACATTGTCATATCATCTTGTCAAACCTCCATAATCACTACTGCACCAACTTGTTCCTCACATCTCCCAACACTATATTGTTTATAATTTTCCATACTAGGGTAAAATGATCTTATTCTTTGTTAGTCTTTCATGACTTCTTGCATTGCATATACATGTGTTGGTTATATGTTCTTGTTTGATTATTGTTCTTGTCATTATTTTGGTGTTTGATAACTATATGATTCATTCACAAATGCATAATCCTTAGGAAAGGTTTTTGTTTCGTTCCCTTAAAAAAAAGTTTCATGCATATAGTTTCGTATACTAAATGTTTAAGGTTTAAACATGTCTTGCATTATCCATACATAAATTTGTTTCTTATGATTCTCGTATGTTCTCATAGTTTGTATGTTTGAATACTTTTATGAATTGGATGTGGATATGTCCTATGATTAATAGTTCTTGTTTCCTTGTTGGCATTCTTTAATCTATATGTAGTGATGGTCCTAATTTATACATGCTTAATATGGGTTTGTTATGATTCCTTGGCAACTGTTCTTATAGAACATTGCTACATGATTTATTTTCTCTTTTACTCTTATGTTATGTCAAAGTATTTTTGGTATACTTGTAGAAGTCTAAGATCTTCCTTTTGAAGCCATATTATTTTAATTAAGAGCCAAAATCAACAAATAAGTGAATGGACAATATAACAAGATTGATTACTTTGTATTCAAAAATAAAACAAACTCCAAATGCCAATAAGAGATCATGTATCTATTTTTTCCTTAGCACATACCTTTTCGTTCAGTCTCTTCGCGTCATTAATTTATGTCATTATCTTGTGTTTGGTTAAACTATTTAACACATGTTCTTGTATGAATGTTCGTATTTCTCATATCGTTTATGTTTGAATTCTTGAATGCTCGTTTGTAATCAAAATCGTTTATGCTTTTGGTTGGTTTTTATGCAATTCATGCTTCTTGTCTTTCATTCCCTTCTAGAATTAGGAGCGTTTGATATAATAGAAATTTATAGGATCTAAGCGTTAAATCTTTTCCATGAGCCTTTTGCATTATCAAGAAACTCCATTTAATCACTATCACAAGTGAAAAATAGGTTTAGAAATCATTTGGAACATTTTTAGATTTTTTTTAAGATTTGAGGAACCTTGTCTGCAGGGGCCGGTTCCATCTGCAACAAAGCCGGTTCCATTGAGCCAATGGAACCGCCGATGCCGATTCTACAGTAGGCATTTTGCCGTTTGGGGTAGTTAACTTTTTAGTCCAACACTTTAATTAGGTTCTTTATACTTGTATTAAGGTCGCCCAATAGTTAGTTTTGACTTATCTAGCTCTT
>BQNB010012254.1:0-57500 GCA_026074375.1 Tanacetum coccineum | reverse complement strand
TGTATTTTCTCTTAAATTTCCGTTGTGTTGTACGAATGATTTTAAATTATCTATCAAATCAATGTGTTGTAATAATTTCATCAAAATTACTTTAATTCTCTACTTATTTATATAAGCCACTTCCACAAATATTATGAAATTATAATATTATTTAGACGAAAATGAGCATCGCATCGTTAGCCCTCAAATATACATAGCCTGATCACCTGTGTATAATTTAGGAAGGACTATGCCATGCTGAGAGTAGTCACCATGTAACATTTGTCAATAAATCCATTTTTACTTACATCCTTGAAAAGCAAAGTTCTGTGTACATATTCATAAAACGCATTTACTTTGGGAAATCGAATTAGTAACCATAACAACTACACAGACCTTTACTCCATCTTACTATAAATTCGACGTCATCTTATACCAAATCCTAAGCCAAGTAGCCAAGACACATAACTAGTCGCCCTAGGACAATTCGCTATCAAACTTGCTCGCCAAAAGAGTTACGCCGATGCGAGGCGTAAGCCTATAGAATTTCAAGTTGGCGACTGAGTTATGCTTAAGGTTTCGCCTTGGAAAGGAGTAGTACGCTTTGGCAAACGTTTATTGATAATAAAACTGTTTTGTGATTGTGAATCGGTGTGAAAACCCTAATGCTATAGGTTTTGTTATAGAGAGAAACCCTAAATTGCTAAACAAGATTTTCCTAAAAATTGCGTCAAGAGATATACATAATTCTTCCTAATTTATCTCATTCTATTTTATGAGATAAAATCTATAATATATCTTAAATTACATTAATTACGTCTATAACTAAGATTCGCATATTCGCATATCTGATCATGAGAAATGTTAACATGACTCTCTCTTTTTCCTCCTCTGTTCTCGGTTGTGTTGTTGAGCGCCCCCCCCCCCCCCCCCCCTGCAGACATGTTTTTCATTTCTGCTTTGAAGATTTAGCGAATATGCTGATCTTAGTTATAGACGTAATTAATGTAATTTATAGATATATTCTAGAGTTATCTCATAAAGATAGGAATGAGATAAATTAGGAAGAGATTGATGTATATCTCTTACGCAATTTTAGGAATCTTGTTTAGCAATTTAGGGTTTCTTCTCTATAAAAGAAACCTTTAGCATTAGGGTTTCACACCGATTCACATATCATAAAACAGTTTATTATCAATAGAAAGATCCATAGAGGATCATTGTTTATATTTATTCTTCTTTATATTACATTGTTTAATTTCCGCATAAACGATTAATAGAGTCTCTCACGTATTTACTTGTGATTACATAAGTACTATACAATCTCGAAGGCTAGAAGATCTATCTAGTTACAGATCCTAACACCAAGGCTCGGTTTCTAAGGGGCTTATTCGTTCCCTTCAGCTTAACGTGTTGGTTAATTTTTTTTATTTTTTTTGCGATTATTAGTTTGGTTCCTCGTGATAAATCCATTTTATGAGTACACACACAAAACTTAATATAAATAGAAAATTGTTTTTGGACAAGAGTTTTAAGGTGACTACGCTCTACATAGGCATGTCCTTTCCTGAAAATTATACATGGTGGATTCAAGCTATATCTTTGTAGGGCTAACGATGCGATGCTCATTTTCGTCAAAATTTGTTGGGCTATAATTTATAATAATTGTGGGTGTGAGTTTGTTATAAAAAATTTATTGAGAGAGTAAAGTTGAATTAAACGTTTTCTTTATAAGTTATTTGATCGATACTGGAAGTCATTCAGTACATTGGAAACATCAACGAGAATTCCTAAAGGTGATAAAGTCTCAGATAGTTCACCTTCAGGGTTCACTAGGCAAAGCGAGACAACTTTCTCTTTTAAGCTTCGATCTCATCTTTAATGTTGTTAGGGTCTTGGTCAGTTTCTCCTCCTCCTAAGGCATACACCATTCCACATGCTTCAGTACTTTCAGCTTGGTTTTCATGGTTTCGGTTCTTCAATTCCGGGAAATCACTTTTTGTAGTGCCTTGATTCCAATTCATTGCAAGTGAGGTTTCTTTGATTGTTAGTTAGCGCAGGAATCCTCAGTCCTCGGGTCAAGTGGCCAACTCTCTTGCTATTTGCGCACTTTACAGTGCACTGGCCATTATGATGAAACTTGCACTTGTTGCACAATGGTAGAGTTCCAGCATACTCCTTCCTCTTACTAGACCCAGCGGTATAAGCTATAGCCACACCTTGCTTCTTGGGAGGTTGTTGTTGAGCTTGATTAATGTTATCGAGTTTTCCTCTTAATCTAGCTTGACGTGAACAAGAGTGCTATTTTTTTGTCCATGAGTTTAGTGCAAATTCAATTGCATCTTGCCATTGTCTTTGCTTATTTGCCATTACACTTTCGGTGATCATGTCGGGACAAAGCACTGATATTTTTCTCGATTCTTATCGACTCTTCAGGAAAAACATCTAGCACACATCAATTCAGTTCCTGAAAACGTGGTTATAGCCTACCACATAGGTACCCTTAACCTTTAGGTTCCACATCTCAACCTCAAGCTTCTTAATCTCGCCCCTTGGGCAGTACTTGTCGGTCATCATCTTTTTCAAGTTTGTCCAGGTCATTGCATACGCAACATCGTGACCAACATCCTAAGGTGAGCGTTCCACCACGTTAGAACACTTCCAAAAAGAGTACAGTGCTAAACTTTGATTTGGTTTTCCACAGTGAGTTGCTTATAACGGGAAACAGTTTCATTTTTCAAACAATGAGTCAATTCGACAACTCCTTTAGTACCTTTAAAATATAAGGGTTTACATTTTATGAAGTCTGGATAAGTGCACTCATGAGCAAGAGGAGCTTGTCTCCTTACACCCGTTCCCGAATTATGGCTGTCATCTCCATTCATGCTTCTGTCAACGTCACGTGCTGCCAATGCATCGGCAACGCCTTGGTCGATCAATGCCTTATATAACAACCCGCAATTTTCATCAATGTAAATATCTATCTATTAAATTAGATGCATTGTAATATCCATCTATTAATATTACCACTTTATTCCAGGGAACATTTTGCTTTATTCATTATTGCAAACATAATTTGATCTCTAAAGTAAACGAGCTCACGCAACCTCTATCAATGCCATCTCTATCTATGTTTATAGCATGTAAACATCCTAATATGTCAAGTCTATATCTTAATATCATCTTACCAAGTACATTATCCATTTAACGTACTTTTCAAAACGTTATCTCAAAACAAGCATTAAACGTTAACGTTTATATCAAAACCCCAATTATATGTAATGTATACATATAAACATAATGTACAAGCCTTTAAAGCATGTGTACAAGTATCAATACACAACATTTGAATATCTTTTCCCTCCTTAATCAAGTTACAACTTTCTAAAGCTCAATGTATAAGTCAATAATGCAAGAAAGTCAAATTAGGTCATTTTACCTCCTAAATCACTTTGGTTTCTTACTACCACTTTAGTACAAGGTACAAGCACTTAATGCATGACTTTTAAACCTTAAACCCAAAACCATTTAATTCATCCTAAAAACCCTAATCTAAACACCTTAAACCTAAAATAAAACCTTAAAATCCATAATTTTACTTGTAATCAAAAAAATTAAACCCTTAAACCTAAAACTAAGCCCTAAACCTTAATCCTAAGCCCTAATCTCAGTCCTAACACTAATCTTAATCTATCCTAAACCCTAACCCTAACTCAATCTAAAAGTCCAAAACCCTAAATCGAGCCCCCCTAAAACCCAACCCTTGTGCCATTTTGTGCTCCATTTTGACCCATTTATAAACTCCAAAGAACCAACCATGCACCACTATACTCACCAAGAGTAGCCACCCAATGTAGCTTAAAGCACCTGCTATTCTTTTCATTAGCCTCCAAGCTTTGCTACATCACCTCCTTGTTGCTCTCGTCTTTAGCCGTTAGCATCCAATCACCCCTTCAACACCTTTCCCTCCGTGCTACAATTCGTAGCCCTTCGTATTTTCATCATACTAGCTACCATGAATCATCTAAGTAGGCTTGACCACTCAAGCCAAAACTAGCAAACTTCGGCCCAAAGGTTCTTGGAGCCCTAATTAAATAAGCCAATAACTCCACACCCCTTTCAATCCACACATCAAAAAAACTAATATACTCTAATCATAATGGAAGTTCTAAATCAGATCAAGGAAAGTAAAGAGAAAAAGAGGAGAGTCCCAAGCTCAGGAATGAGAAAGCCAAGAAGCAAGGACAAACGAAAAACTAATAAGCCTTGAAGTCGTTTCTTTCGTTACTAGGCGTTACGAACCAGGGGGGGGGGATAGCGAGGAAGGAAGGGGGGGGTAAGGGGGAAGGGGGGGGAGAAAGGAAGGAAAAGAAAAAACCCACAGTTTGTTTTGACCCTTATATTTTATTTTCAATTTTATTTTCATATTGTTGTTTATTCATTTTGAGCTCAAGGTTGCCTTAAGAGATCTTGTTTCATAAGCTTAGAGTCGGTAGTAGATGGTTCATGAGTCTCTTAAGAGCGGAGTTGGAATCGCGAGTGGGTTATGCGTTGGTAGCCTCTTACCAGGGGGGGTGGTTATGGATAATCCCGTAAATTAAATAAAAAAAAAAAAAAAAAAAAAAAAACGACCCGTTTTCCACTTTTCGTTCGTCGTGCCGTTTCCTCCCGTTTTGTTTTCGTTTTTCCCGTTTTTGATTTTTCTAGCTAAATAACGATCCTATTTTTTATATTTTTTTTTTTATAAACTTTTGTACCGTTATAAAAATCTTATTTTAGCCTTTTTCTAATAAGCTATAACCTGCAACCTGCAAAATATTATTTAGACTCCTAAATTAAATAAGCTTTTGCATGGCCTTTCCTTTTTTAGATTTTAGACTTGTTTTGCAAATATTTCCATGCAAGGGGTACTATTAGGTGTTATATAACGAACCTTTTGAAATTTTTTAACTAAAAGGGTGAATGATGCTGTGGCTCTTCTGAATGAAAATTCTTATTCTAAAGTTTTACAATTAAGGCATATTTTGCCAAGTTTTCAAAGTTAAAGGTTTATTTAAATTATGTATACTTTTAAATAAAGGACTAAAGTTGTTAAGGTTTATAAACCAAGGGTTATCTTGCTAATTTAGAAACTTACAAAATATAAAATATAATATTTTTATATAATTATAAAAATATATTTAATATAATAAAACTCGTTTCATTTTATTAAACCGATACATTTAATCGTTAATTCAATCATAAATCGACGCATTTATTCGTTATATATTTAACGTAACTTATCATCGACTAGCTTTTGAAGAAACTTAAAATCTTATCGTATCACGTTACTAGGGAATTTCATATGAAGGGTTTCATTTGAGTTTTTGTTTTGACGAGTTTGCTGGGTTTACGATTTTTATAGTGCCCTGGCTCCTCAACCGATACTTACATGGCCTCTTCTGGATTATGATAGCCCAAAAAACAACGATACATTATTTTAATAAATCAAGATTTACGTTAACTTTATGAAGTTTTGAAAACATAACTATCCACACTAAGACTTCGACATAACCCCTGGTTGCGTCGTGAAGAAAGCCGTTTACTTTTACTTGATATATTTTGCCATCAATCAGATTTCCCTATATTGTTAAGGTGAGTTCATAGCCTCACTTTTAAATCTCTTTAATATTTCATAAACTCGTGAGGGGGATACATGCTTAAACCATAAAATGTTTTTTCAAATGTATGCTATTCTGATATATTATTTCCTAAGTCCTTTCCTCAAGGCCTCGGTGCCATGAGCTTAGACGCTAAAATTAATACGTTTTCCATATATAATTGTACTCGTTGCAAATATTACACTTATGGGTGTCTAAAAAATTAACCATCTATGTGACTTGTATCACTCTATTTATTATAAACATATGGAATGTCTCAACCATTGTGTTGAACTTTTTAGCATGTTTATCTTAGGTAATTGAACATCTTATGGCACGGAGTGGCACGAACTTGAAGATGGCTAAACTGTTATCATTTAAACTTTATGTTTTCATGTAGATTTTGGGACCTCTGTTTGTAAAAACTCTGATGAAATAATGAATAATAACTTATCTTTTAAAAACGTCTCTTTCGAGTTATTTTCTATGATTATAACTGTTGTACTATGAAATAATAACCCAGATTAGCTTTCGTTGCTATATGTCAAAAATGGAGGTGTTATACCTTAAGCTGGGCATTGGTGACCGGTGTGGTGGTGGTGGTGGTTGTTGTGGCTTGTGATGCCCTTGTGGTTCTTTTCTTTGGTGTTATTTTCTTCAAAATCACAAGAAAATACAATACACATCAGATTTCATAAAACCATAAACGCGACATGACTGCTGTAACAAGAAAAATTAAACTTATTAAGTTATATTATATAGACGTAGAGCATTGTAGCCAGCACTTCGTTAGTATAATATAAACACGTATATTAATCATGTAAGCATCTAGTATGACCAACTAATGCAAACAAATAGTGTATGTATGTCCATTAAAAACTTTTGTATGATGCAATGTTTATGAAAACGGTTATAGTCCAAGCAAAACATTTGACCTGGTTCTTTATAACCTTGGCTCTGATTACCAATCTGTAACACCCCCAAAATAAGTCGCAGCGGGAATATGTCCAGGAGTGTTACTTCATAAGTACATTGCACAAGATATGAGAGAACGACCTCTAAATGAGTCGTTTGAAAAGTGATCTCGTTGATTTAACCAAAATCTGAATTTGTTATAACGTTGGTCCCAAAGTTTGCATCAATAATGTAAGACTGAAATAATACAACGAGATTTGTTTGTAGAAATCCATAAATGTAGTCTTGTATAGTCTAGACTCCAATGCACATCATGTATGTCAAGCATCTAATTCACCTGAGAAAAACATGCTTAAAAGTGTCAACATAAAGTTGGTGAGTTCATAGATTTTTGTAAGTCAAGGAGTTGATCAAGATTTTGTTAAGTGTCAAGGTATATGACTATTTCAATAGTTATAATAGTTACCAAAATTGTATGCATAAATGTTGAAATCAAAGATGTGTATGACTATTGTATCCCATACGATAGTCACAAAAAGTTGAGTATAGTTGGAACAAAGCGGTTGTAAAGTACGCATGACCATTGTATCCAATACAATAGTCACCATGTGTGATTACGATTTCACCTCTAAGTTCATGAAACTGCGACGTAGACTTATATGTATGCCACTTTATTCAAGGCACAATAAGAGTTCATGAGTATGTAGTTGTTGGCCCTGTAGACACCAATCCAGTCGTGCTCCGACATGGTATAACGTTCGTTTGTCTAGTGATATCTAATCACCCGAACGGGGATTGTCAATCCCGAATAGATCTATATTATAACATTCGCGCTTACCCTCTGAGTAATTTACAGTTCATGCAACTTAAGCTAATCCGTAATCATAAGAGTAAAGTATAGTTGTTGCGTCCATAAGTAAAAAAAAAGTATTGTATCTCACCGTGAGATACGCAAATGAGTGTATAACAAAGTTATAATGAGCATGTATTCTCCCCCGAGATTTGTAAGTAAATGTAAAACAAGGGAAATAGGGGCTATAAACTCACTTTGAGCTAATGAATCAACAATGTAAAATCCCAGAATGAAAAAATGCGTCACGTAAACATCTGATTGTAACCTAATTAATTATAGGTAGTATGAGTACTAAGTACTTTGAATAATTAATACCATATATAACTCTATATAGCTACATCACCATCTGATTGTATTTGTGAAATCATATTAAAATCGCATTTGATAAATAATAACCATGTAATTATACTCGTATAATCGTATAAATAGTTCATAATTCCTTTGTAGATAAAATTTATAAAGTTTTAGGAACATGTATAATTATTATATACGCAAAATTGTTTTATTAAAAAACGAACCACCATTTTTCCGTAGGAAAATATATTGGAAAATATGGGATTGAAAGGATAAATAGAAATAGTGTCTGCCCAATTCAATTATAAAAAAAATATTGTGCGTAGCTTTCTCGTTTTTTTTTTAAGTCCGTTTTGTTACGGGTTCCTTACGTCGTACGCTTTTCGTAGTTATTAAGGGAGATTTATCAAAATATAACATTCATTGTAGTATTTTAAGTCCCTCTGATTGAACAATTATTTTGAATGTTCTATGACTTTTTATTAAATTATTGTTATAAATTTTATTAGCGTATTATATTAATCTAGTTATAAGTTATTTCTTCATTTCGTTGTATACTTCGATTTTAGTGATTCTTTCGAGCGCACGGTCTTCGTCGTATTTAAAAGTTCTATCAAGTTTTGAGATTGTTTTTTCAGAAAGTTATCTAAGATGAACTGTTTTAAAGTAACTTGTTTTTATAAAATTGTTTTTTTGTTTTTTTTTATTATAATAAAAGTAATTTATTATCGTGTTATAAACATGAAAAAAAAGAATTATAACTCCTTCGTTATTGATTCAAATAATAATTATGTATTCTTAAGTTTTTTGGAATCCAAAAATATTGTTGTATATTTCTATGCAATAATTATATATTTTCTATCAAAATTTGGCAAAATTAAAGTTTTTATTAAAATTGTTGCTATAGCTCTTTATTATCGTTAAAAAAAATTGGCAAAAAATGGGCGTATATTTTCTTTCGTTTCCCCCCCCTTTAGTCGGGATTTTCGAGTTTTCTACATGCCTTACGATCGTCTCAGGCATGTAGTATTTTATAAAAATATAAAATAAATACCTTATTTTCGAATTAAAAACAGTAGGTTTTGATATTTTTGTTTTTAAAATGGTTTTTACAACATGTTTTTATATATAAGTTTTTAATTTAGTAACTTTGTTACAAGTCCATTACAAACTTTATAATACAAGTTCTCTTGTACTTTAGTCATTAAATTGTTCCAAGTATGTCTATGATAACAAGGTCCTCATATTTCTTTTATTATAAAACTTAATAAGTAGACTTTTTAACACTAGCTTATATATACTTTTATAAAGTAACCCATACTTGTATAATGCTTATTCTTCCATTACAACATGATCTTAACATTAATATAACATGTGACAAAGTATATCAAACCATGATCAAAAGTAAAAAAAAATTATTTTACAGGTTAATTATATCCTAGACATACTTCCGCCTCCCCTGACCCATGGTGATCTCACTATTTAAAATAACATAATTTACACCTGGAAATCAAAAATGTAAAGAGTGTAGGGTTTTTAGATAACCTTAGGACAATGTATGATGAAAAGTAGCAAGGTCTAAACCCTAGTTTAAATACAAAACCTAAGCTTCCAAGACTTAGAAAACCCTAAATTCCAAGAAACTCTAATCTTGCACCTTTCTTGTTTAACCCTTTTAAACACTAAACTAAACCTTCAATACACCTTAGAATACCTTAGATATGATGTTAGAACACTTGTATACTTGGTAAATAAAAATTGTATGGATTATGTAGGGTGTTTGTGTTTGGTCGTAGGTTAAGGAGAGATCACAAGAGAGATTGTGTAAGTTTTTCTTATGTAAATGAATTGTGTTTGTGATATCTACTAGCTGAGAGGTCTTATATACAAAGTAGAAGTCAATTTTACTATTATGATTGGTTAGGTTAAGTGAAACTTTTGGGGAGGGAATTAGGGAAAATATTGTAAAAAAATACTAGTCATGATTCTAGCTTAATATGTTTCCTCGCAGTTTAAGACTTTTTGGTTAAGCTTTGTGTGCTCTTGGTTCCCTAAAATGGGAAGCATCATGAAATTTAGGAGGGGGTGAACTAGTTGGTGTCTTTGACCTTTTATGGAAATATTTGGCATAATTTTAAAGTTATAAGTTGGTAAGTTTAAGTATAAAGGTATAACTTGTAAATTGTATGTCTTGGTTTAATTCTTTTATGTAGAATTCGGCCTATATGGTAAATGTGGGTGAAGTTTTTATAAACTTGGAATTGGGTTATAAAATGGGTATTTGTTGAAGCGTTTCGATAAGTTTTGTTGGTTTGTAATGCCTAAACGTATATTTTATCGCAAACTAAACCACTTTACGTAGCATATATAAAATAAAATGTGCAAAGTTAATAAGATCTTCTAAACTTGCTTGAAGTAAACATTTAATTGTTTGATACCGTTTTACGTTGTTGAAAGAAATTTTTTTAGTGTTACGGCGATTCTACCTTAACGATTAAAATTAAAAGCAAACGCGTACAAGACTAAAAATAAACAGTGAAATAAATGACGTCGTAAAATGACCTAAAAACACGGGGTGTTATAAGTGTTTTACATTCATGTGTCCTATTGAGATTTATATTATGATCTCTTGGCTCTAGACTCGATTAGTGCATTTTGGTTTTAGTGATCGAAGGTTGGAGTAGATTGACACATTTTCAATATCAACATTCTTGGAGTGCGAAGTCAATAGATAACGTGTTAATTTTTGTGACATATGAGACAAGAATCTTTTGAAATAAACTTGAATGGTTGTGAAGGATTGTGCATTGCATCATTGGGTCCATGATGTCTATCTTCAATACTAGACATCATCTTTGTGATTTTGATATCATATGTAATGACCCGGTTTCTGCCTAAGTGTATGAAGGGTTTCTTTCTTTTCACCCTTTACATATTTTTTTTTTCATTGTTCAACCCCTTTAATGTTTTCCAAGACGTCTTTACTATCACCATGTTGTGATTTTTCTGATGCTAGCTTATGCCTTAGACAATATTATTACCTTTTCTCATTCATCTCCAAATACATACTAGGATGCTATTTTTAACTATGGAGTGTCCCTGGGTATATTCCTCCGGTATTGGTTGGATCATAGGACTAATAGCTACCTTAACTACCTCATGACTTTAAAGACGTCGTGAATTAGTTAGTTATTGGGTATAGAGATTGATACCATAAAACATTGTTTGAATAACAATCAAAGTGTTTGATATAAATCAAAACGTTTGACACTTTAAAAGTTTTATTTTGAAATACCCTCCCTACACATGTGCATCGATATTCGATATTATTTCGCACATGAAGGTAATAGTTGCAGCGCAAACTCTTGAGTCATTATAGACCACATGAATTAATTACATATTAATTACATTTTTATCACATTTTAATCACATTTTCTCTCCTTATCGAAAATAATAAATCTCTTAGTATTTTAGATACTAGTTGATTAAAATGACATGAAAATTTTCACGGAGATAAAAGTGTTAAATCTTAGATTGAATTTTGGAACACTTTTCTTAATGTTATAAACAAAATGAGATAACTAGTTATGTCAAAGTGTGTTTGTATATAAAACAGATGGTCACAAAGCCATTAACGACGGTGTTCAAATACTCTAGAACAGATGTATCCGACGCTAACAACACTTTTCGAGTACCCTAGACCGGAATGTAACTTCGATCGCTAACAACGCTTTTCGATATATTCACACTTTTCAACAACTTTTTTTGTCATTTGAATGATTATCCATTTTAGTTTATTAAACATTTTGAACTCTGGAGCACATAATTTTGAAAGAGACCACTTGAATTGACATTTAAAACATTTTTGAAATAATTATGCTCACACATTGCATGTTTTAGACACACTAAAATAGACGTTCGAGAATGTGTCTAGAAACATTAAAACTTGATTTAAAATCTCTCCCTAAAAAATTGATCCACTTATAAAAATTGATATACATTTGAAAGTTTCGGATGATGGGAGTGTTGAAACACGCAATTATGAATAGATTTTGCTACACCTTAAGAAATTATTGAAAAAAATTTTGTTCCAAATAGTTTTGAAAAAAAACCATTGTTACTTAGCTCTATAAGACTTTAGAATGTCTTTGATATTGACATACCGGTGGTTATAATGTTTACTGAGACACAATATATAGAGGTTACAAACCCTAATGGACCCAACCCACAAACCGGGCTTGGGCCTAATCCATCTAATAAATGTAATTAGCTCAAGTCCAAGAAGGTGTAAACTTCTCGTTGCGAAGGATAAATGTGTGTGATTCACATTATCCTTTGACATTTTGATCCGGGTTGCAATCTGAAAGTAATTACAAGCCATAAGAAAATTTAGAAATGACATGTTTTGAAAGCATTTATAACTCTCACTCGAACTTTATTTACACACCCGTGTCACTGTTAAACGAAATTTCTAGGTATGTAAATATTATCGATTCTAAAAGACATGTAGAGAAGAATATTTTTGGTATTTTTTTATTTTCTGATTTTGTATTTTCTCTTTTTGAATGATTTAGATTTTCTTTTTTGTTATTTTGTTTTTTAATTTTTTTTATTTATAGGGTTTTATTTTTGTATTTTTATTTTTTCCAAAATCATGTACAAGTTGATAGTGTATTGTTCTGATAATAAATCAAGTAGTTTCATTTAGTAGTTTCCTTTGTTCAAACCTCCTAGTTCTTCTTGAGTCAAAACCTCTTTTTATACCCAAGTTCTGTCCAACTAGGTACTGAAACCTTTCTTTTGATAGAGCTTTCATAAATAATTGGTAAATTCGGTATTATTGTCTTGTTCGACAAAGTATAATTCATACAATCCATTTTTCGAACCTGTTCTTTTATGAAAGTGGTATGAGTAGAGACTTGATGTCGCTTGGTGCGGGTGAATGCTAAATCGGGTGTTTTGCTACGAGATTTTTGCACGATGATGCTATTAGCTATGGTTGATATTTTTATCGCTTTGACTTCTTTGATTACAATACATATGTATTTTATCAAGCTTGGAATGAATGAAAAGCCCACGTGTGGACGGTGATTGGAAGCACGGCAGGAGGATAAAGATACATACTCGGCACGGCCTTCTATTATAGATTCGGCTATCTGCATCGGCTATAGACATCGCAGTTCAATTCTACTTTTTAGATTTGATGACCAATCTTACTAGCTTATCACTTTATGGAATTGCATTCCCCCACCAACCCACCATATATGCACTCTGACACGTATATACGCAACTGCGGGTTTGAGCAACATTGGAAAAGGCAATTAGACTTTAGTTCAAAATCGATATGTCTTTCGGGATGCAGAGTCCCATGTTTATGGTCCTCTTTAAGTACCGAGAAAGATCCATTTAACCTCTGTGATGTGTTTGCTTTTACGTAGGCCTTGTTGTCGGCGTTACTACAATCAGTTTGCATAAACAATATGGGTATACTTTCTCGTCAGATACATGAGTGATAAACTCCGATCAGCTACGTATATTTTGTTTGATCAAATTAGTTTGTACACTTAAGTCTTTGCATCTTTAGTTTGCATCAAGCTTAGGCTGTTTGTTAAGCCATGGTTTTGTACCAATGCTATCACATTGGTCCCATACAATGCTTTTTTAGGATTTCTAATGATACTTAGGACTGATTGATAAAGATCTTGTGGGGATTGGATAGATGTGAAATTAGTCCTAGAAGAGAATTTTAGAAAGAAGAATAGAAAGAATAGAAGAATTTCATTTACCATCATAAACATTTCAAAAATTTGCTTTGAATTAGTTTTTTTTTTTAAACTGTTTTATTGATGAATAATTTTAGGTTAGTTGACCCAAAAATTATATCATTCCAAAATTATATTCTTGACAAGCAAAATGTCTCTTACCTATCTCTGTCATGAATAAGGTTGGGTCTATAATGCCTTTAGATACCAATAATTTGGAGAGCTCATCGTACCATGCTCTTGGAGCTTATTTCAGCCCATTAGTGCTTTCCTGAGACGGTAGGCTTTTTCAAGATGGCCTGGATCGACGAATGGATCGACGGAATCCACTCCGGTTGACTGGACATACACTTCTTCCTCGATTGAAATGTATTCATTAATAGTTGTGAACTAAATAGTATATCAACTCTGCCCATTGACGTTGTTTGTGTCTCAGAGCGATGTGACCGCTATAAGAGGATTTACTTGAACATTTGTAGAACTTGATGGTTTATGACGTTGTTGTTGTTCAAGTTTTGTTGGATGTTGTGTTGTGGGGCCTAAATTGTTGTGTTGAGACGCTGTAGTCTCTTGAAGTGCATCAGTTGACGTGAATTGTTTCTAAAATCATTCTGGTTCTCTTGTTGTAAACCCGAAATCCTTTTGAGTAAGCTACATATCCTACAAAAATACAAGCGTCTCCCTTTTCCTACATCTTGTCCAGATTCTTACCATCTCTGACTATGTAGCACATACATTAAAAAATGTAAAGGTATGTGATATTAGGTTTTCGGTTGTTAATTATGTGATACATTGTATTTTCATGTTTTAGGATTATGAGTGAATTATTTTGTGTGTAGCATGCAGTTGCAATTGCTTCAGCCCATAAGAATAGTGGAAGATTAGACGCTCTTCAACATTCGCTCAAGCAGCCTCAAAACCATTATCACGGTTCCGTCTTTCATACAACGCATTTGTTCAGCTGTTGGAACAATTGATGTTTGGAGCTTTATTACATCTCTACGAAAAGGTTAGCTCTAAACATAACCCCCCCACACATCCACATAAATATCTACCCACAATTACATACTAATCCTTCTAAAAATTAAACACAACCCTCCCTCCTAAAATGATTCTAGTCGTCCACCTAATGCCTGTGTAATTAAATCAGTGTGATAAAAACATATCACATACCCCTCTATGACTATCATATCCATACCCCTCGTTTGTAAGCGATGTCACCATCCCTATTGTGCTTCCATCACGAGTTAAAGTGTTGCCACCTGCAAACTTTCACTGCTACATCTTGTCGATTAGAACAGATCTCTCCAAAGAATAATGTAAAATGTGTCAGAAATAATCGCGTCATCAGTATATTCAAACCAGTGTGAAAATCAGTCTCCACCCTCTTCCTTGACCCTTCTAACTCGTAGTCCATACTCCATGCTCTGTGCTGTAGCCCCTACATTCCTCTATCGCTAGAGCTCTTGATAAGATCTGATTCTAACAAAACCTCCAAAATTGAAAGACTATTGACAAAGATTTGTTAAATACCTACAGAGATAACTCGTACAAACTCAAAAACCATCAAACATAACCCCTCCTCATATCATATCCATCTAAATCCGTAGACTATCCTAACATTGCTGTACTCTCACAATCAAATCTCATATGATATCTGTAAAATACCCGCGCTCCGAAAGAATGTGCAACATAGTGTCCACTAACCCCACACCAATCTCCCACTCCCCTAAAGATCACTTGTAATGTGTATATATCAATGAGCTATACTCAAGAGACTCTGTCTTGTAGTGTCTAATCGTTATCGTCACCCTAGAAAGCCAACACGCATCAAGAATGCATCCGCTCACAGTATAAACTGATATATTACTGCGTGTTTGCCACACTCCCACCTAATTCTTTTGTCATCCAAGAAGTCGTTGTCAATTGTCTGAGAGTCCCCTTGTAAAACAACGACAACATCTTGAAGTCCATGTGGATGCATAAATCTGTGTTATCATGCCACCACCTCAAATTTGTGCTGTACAAATGCTCACCTCACGTCTCGTGACTGATACACATGTGTACTCTACTTCGAATGTCATGTAAAAGATGTACTCTGTGTCAGACTAGATCCTAACACTAATATTCCAATTTAAACGCAGCACCCAACCAAACCACATCACAAAAAAGGGAATCTATATATCAGTAATATGATAGAGATACTTAACTCATGTAAGATCGACAATGTAGTTAACCTGCATATGTATGAATAGTCATCCCGATTTGATCAGTATATCAATTCTATTGTACATGTCATCCGTCGACAAGTGTGAACTCTCGTGTGTGAGTGAATGAATCGCTCGTCACCTCAAACTATCCTCCTAAATACGGTAGTTGTATCAAAGCGCGTGGTGTCTTGTTGTGATTGTATTTATAAACCGCACGCAAATGAAAGGTGAGACCGTTGTATATCAATACAGGACTGATGACACATAGTACATGAAAGCGAACATAAGAAGAGCCAGAGTGATATACAGAGTATAGTCCTTGCATCGATATCTCTATGGATTTGAATTTGGTTTATACACTCTGCGTATATGTACGATATGTAGCGATGGCTCTCGTATTGTAGAGTGAGTGAAAGGTTTGTTGTGAGACGATAGTGGTTTACTCCAGATTATGAGAGCATCTCGAGTTAATTATGTTGCGCTTCATTTTGGCGTAAAGCAAGATTTCCATGTAAAATAGACGGTTTCTGGATGGAATGACATACTCTACTGTGTGTAATATGATGAGCGCAATGTAGATGTAATGTGATAGCTTACGCTAATGCTGCACTTTGTGTGTGTCTGTTATAGAAGTATTGTCTATGAGTGTGAAGTAGTTACGACCTCTTGGTGCTTAGATAAGAAGAGACTCCTCTGTGTGCGTGCCATCTTAGTTGAGCCCCTTTTTCTCTTTCTTTTCACAAACAACATATTTTCCTTATGATAGCTGGACCTTAAATGCTTTGCTGATTTCATTCTCTTGTCATATGCCAAAAACCCATACAGTTGAAACATTTCCCCACTCTACTGAACTGTTAATGTCTACCTATGTTTGCTATTCCCAGCAACTACCACTGCACGGTTATTTTCATTTGGCCTATACTTTTTGTCATTCCATATTGTCTTTCGTTCTTGGATAATTTCTCGAATTCCTTGTAACGGTGTTGATAGGATTAAAAAATGTGATGTCATTGGAATTACAATTAGTTATATTATTTAAGTTAAAACACAAGGGCCATAAATGTAATTAGGCCAAAGTTCCCTTATGTTTAGCTTATAAATACTCTCATCTAATCAACATTAGGGGGTGAAGCTCACATTGTAATTTCCATTCCTTTTTCCTTTTAATAAAATTTTGAAAATGATGAAAAACTCTCTCCTCCATCTTATGACTTATTCATACTTTGAGCTTCCCCGACCTCCCGAGATTGTGAATCGAGATTCCTTACAAGTGGTATCAGAGCTGCAAAGGCAGTTCGTGATGTTTTAGAGCTTATTTCGTTCAACTTATTTGGCTTATTACTGCTTATTCAGTCCATTTATGCGTATACAGTCTAGTTATGCTTATTACAACTTATTCGGTGTCTTATTTATGCTTATTTTGATCAGTTGAGGTCTGTCCGGTTCAACAGCTTATTTGTGATATCAATGCTTATTACAGTAGTTTACTTATACTTTTTCAATGTGTTTGACTAGATCGGGATTGGCTGCTTACGGTTTTATCATAAGATTTGTTCAATCTCAGTTTGTCAGATGCAATATCGAAACTACAGAGTGTTTTCAATAATGAACTGCTTCTTAACCAAATTTCAGAACTGGTCAAAATGTGATATTCTGGTCAAATCTCGATAGTTGACTGGTCAAACTACAATTTCAGAAATCAGATTTCAACGACTGACATTGGTCAACTGGTATAATTTTGATATCGAAAATGTATTTATCGTGAATGAAATGAGGAAAAGAACAGATCTGTAACAAATAAAAGATCTTGACTACTACAAAACAGATCTATACCAAAGGAAAGAAGAGAATATTTTTTAATGTCCAAATCTCAAAGTACCAATTTCGACAAGAAGATGATGTGTACCATAATAGTTGATCAAGTCATTCTTAACGAAAATGTTTGATGTTGAATGAAATTTATTTTAGATAAACAATTATCGATGTGATATCGAAGTTATTGAGACTCCTTAAGAATAGCAATAGGCTCTGGTTGATCGTGACCAAGGCTTTGTGCGAAGCATTGGCCGCAGTGGCCGTTGACGTGAGCTATATAGCCTCTCTAGTGTGATAACTAGTGTCGGTAAGGTGGAGGAGAGAGGCAGATGAATCATACTGGCATTCTGATAGGATAGAAGATATCTGGAGGGCAACGCGCGTATCGCGCTGCGAGAGGCAGACACGAAGAGACCTGACTCCTCAGCTGATGAAGAGTGCCAAATAAAACCTTTATTTATCTTGCTACATAACTCATTCTCCACAAACACCAGTGCCTGTGCTGAAGCTCTAAGAAGAGACCACGTCAAATAAGAGAAGATGATGATGTGTGCTAGAACGAGTTGGAGTAGAGATGTCTTACTAGTGTACTATGATGTGTGGCTTTGTTGTTACCGTGAATGTGAGTGTATAAACAAGATGTTGTAACCTTTATCAGATCAAACAACACGAAATAGATTTTCATCATCGATCTGTGACCCTCTCTTCAATATTCGAAATTAAAGAAAGAGATATAACAATTTTGTTACTCTCTTTTCTTTGTTTTGATTGAGTAAAAATGCAAAAAACAAAAAAACAAAGAGAAACAACCTACGTAGACCTCGTTGTAAGTAAGATTTGAAAGCCAAAAATCGAAGCAAAAATGGGTTGTAGGTTTGTGTGTTTGTTCATGGGTGATAAGCAGATCGAGTGTACATCTGCTTGTTAGAATGAGATATTAGTGGTTAGAGTTATTCTTGTGTGTGGTAGAAAAGATAGAGACGGATTTGGTTTATGACTGCAGATGTGTGAGATGGGGGCGAGTGTACTAGTGATATGTTTGTAGGTTTAGGGTTTTAGTACTCAAGAAATGTTGTCGGGTTTACAATGGATTTGATGTTGGACCGAGTTATAAATTTGATAATGATACCGAAAGTTAGACTGGATAGAATGGGGGTTAACCCTGAATTTAATTTGCAATGGGCTGTATTTTTCTTACTATCAATAATGAATTAGGCTGGGGATGGTAGTTTTTAAGAACCATTTCAAATATATTTAACAAATTGTTTAGATTAATTCGCGTCTTGTGTCAGTTTTGAGTCATATGACTGTGATAACTAATCTCAGGTTTTATGTAGTATTTTCCATAGGAAATAACTAATAGATTTGCATGAAGAATTTGTGGAGACGGTATCCGGATTAATCCTGACAATGTTACGTCTCCAGCACTTGTAAATTTCGTATTTTCTTTAAATTTTTGAAAATTAATTTTGTATAATTTCCAAAATTTGTAATTTTATTAAAAACCTATAGAAAACCATGATTACATTTACACAATCCTATCTTTACTGCTTTTATTGAGTCTAAACCCTAAAAGTTTTGTTGTATATATCATTATCCTGCCGATTGTACACCAGGTGTAGTTGTTTCTTATCTTTAATTTACATGTTATATTTGATGAGAAGAAGCCTATGAGTTCTTGGGAGTTTCATGTGGAGGACTCTTGGATGATGATTTAGCCAGTTATTATATGTTTCTTCTCCATTATTGAGCAAACCTGGTGAGTACTAGTTTCTTTCATCCTTTTCTTTTCTCTTTATTCGTTTACGGATACTTTTAAGAACATTGAGGACAATGTTTAAAATAAGTGTAGGGGGAAATAAGCCTTAGAAACTATTCCTTTAATTTCCATTTGCTTTATCCTTAAATTGATGTGTAATATATCAAAACATAGTGTAGATGGTAAATTTGACCTAAATTTAAAAATTTTTATGACACATACTGACAAAAACTGAGTATTATTAGCGTCTCATGGATAGGAATTATATGAATAGCATAAAAAATTAGGATTGAAAGTCTTCTTAATGCTGTTTGAATTACTGCTGCTCATGTTTGTGTTAATGTTGCTCAGCTGGATTTAGTGCTGCTCATTAACTTCAAAGAAAATATGTTAAGTGTTTACTACTGCTAGTACATAGTTAGTAATGCTAGTGAATATTAGTACTGCTAGTGAAAATATGCTAAGTGTTTACTACTGCTAGTATAAAGTTACAACTGCTAGTGAATATTAGTACTACTCAAGGTTAAGACTGCTTAGAGATAAGCTAATGCTGATGAGGTTAATAAGTTAGTACTGTTTGTTGTTAGTACTGCTTATATGATATGTATTTAGTTATTTGTTTATAGAAAAGACTAGGGCTCCTTGGTGTATAAAAGGAGGTCCTAGGGCATAGAGTTTGATATTTTTTATCAATCTTTTGAAGTCTTAGACGTATAATTCATAGCTTCAAGGTCTTTGTAACCCTAATACTTTAAGAGTATTCTGTAACACCCCCATTTTGGACATATAGCAGCGGAAGCTAATCTAGGGTATTACTTCATGAATCACAGACACAATCATAGAAAACGACTCAAAAGAGATGTTTTTAAAAGATACGTTATCATTCATTTAAAATTATAGTTTTACAAAGGAAGGTCCCAAAATCTAGAAACATAAAATGTGAATGATAACAAGTTTTAGCCATCTTCAAGTCCATGCCACTCCATGCCATAAGTTGCTCAATTACTTGGGATAAGCATGCATAAAAAGGGTTAACACAAAGGTTGAGTGAAATTCATAGGTTTGAAATAGTTGAATACAAGTTATCATAATGGAAATATTTGCATTGTAGGGATAATTATCATGGAGAACATTATTTATCATGGAGAACATTATTATCATAGAGAACATTATTATCATGGAGAACATTATTATCATGGAGAACATTATTATTGCATCTAAGCTCATGAATCACAAATTTAAACTCAATAGAATCAGGAGCTTCTACTTGAGACATACTAGGAGTCACTATCAAAAGAGATACTAGGAGCTATTATCCAAAGAGATGTTGGGAGATATTACCCAAAGAGATATTGGGAGATACTACCCAAAGAGATATTGGGAGATATTACCCAAAGAGATATTGGGAGATATTACCCAAAGAGATATTGGGAGATACTACCCAAAGAGATATTTCCATGTACTTAGGCAATAATATATCAGGATAGCATATATTTTAGAAAACACTTGTATTCATGGTTTATAGTCAGGGGGGGGGCAGGTATTAATAGTTTCTAAAGTATTTAAAAGATTTGATATGTGAGGTTATGAACTTCAATGAATCTTTTGAAAAGTGATCAAATTGTTATAAGAAATAAACAGTTAATGTAAAAGAGTTTGTAACAACATGTATCCCCTCTCACGGTTTATAAAACATGTAAATAAGTAAAAATGGCAAGGATGATGAAACAGTCACCTAGATAGGTAGTTGTTAATAAATATTCCCAAAAAAAATGAAAGCTGATGACCTTATCACAATCTTAACAGGGAAGGTTGATATAGCAAAATGATAGTAAACAGTCACGTCACGCAACCTGAGTAAATATGTCAAGTCTTAGGAAGATTGTACTCTAGAACTTTGGTTTTAATAGTTTAATATTGTTATGAGTTTGATTGGAGAGTTTGGAATTATTGTATCACCGTTCGGGACATCCTAATTCAGAGGTCATTCGGTAAATGTTTGAGGAGCTAGAGCACTTTAAATCGTAAACCCATCAACTCAGTCAGAACGTAATACCAAGATGAAACCCGTTAATATGAAGCTCCCTAGTATTGTGGTACGATATAGATTCGGGATAGGATTTTTAAAAGCACATCGATGATGAATTATATAATAATTATAACATAATCGGTTTTAAGTGTTTTGCTCAATAACTGGAAATGATAAGCACGTCAAGCGTTAATTAAAGTTATGTCTTATAAAGTTTTAAACACATTTCTACACTTTTTCAAAATGTTATATTTTAGACCCTTAAGAATGAAAAATGGCAAAATATACACTTGGATTATAAACTTTTACGAGTTTGGTCCTTTTAGTTTAAAAGATGTACAAAGTAAACCTTATACTTTGGAAAGTGACATAATAGACCCCTATAGTTATAAATTTAGAAATATGGCAAAAATAGTCCTTGTATTTATAAGTTTTAAAAAAAGTTGCGATATATACCCCTAAGCATGAAAAACGTATCGTTCTTAGTCCAAAATCCATAATAATGATATTTTTCAATATGAAAAGTAATTTGCAGGTTATAGCTTATTAATATAAGCTAAAATATGAAGGTTTAACGTAACAAAAGTTTAAAATAACGATTCGTTAAGCTAGAAATCAAAACGGGTCATTTTAGGGTTAAATAACAAAAACGCGTAGGTTTTTAATTCAAATTCCTTTAAGACTTGATAAAGTGGTTATAATAACATTAGTTTAACTTAATAGAATAGATTATAACAATATTTAACCATTATAACGATTTGATTTAAGAAAAACACAAAATTAGGGTTTCGGGTGCACGGTTTGGATCAAAAAGAGAAAACGCATGGTTTTTGAGTTTTAAAACTTTAACAAGAGTATATTTAGGATTATATGAACATTATAAGAGTGTAGGAGCAGGTATAAAGATCATAGAACCTGGGTTTGAGCTTTGAAGATCAACAATGGAGGAAAACATGTCGTATAGGTCAAAATGTACTCGTACGCCTAGTTTTTCTTCTTTGGGGATTCAAGGCTTCAATCTTTCTCTTGATTATTATTCTTAGGACTTATTAGGAGCTTCTTGAGTAGAGATATGTTTCTAGTATGGGTTATAGAAGAAGATGTGGGGGATGAGTTAGAATGAAGGGTGTTTGTCCCTATTTATAGTTGAAATTTACCTTGGAGCCCAAGAAACTTAATGCCTAAGTTTAGGACAGGTGGGGGTGATGTGGAGGAGCTAGGGACTGAGTTGGAGAGGCTAGGTAGTGAGTATGTAAGCTAGAAATCAAATAGAAGGATGTGGATCATCCTTGTGGTGTCGCGGCTGAAGTGGAGGAAAAGAAAGAGATGTGGCCAATTTTATGACCAAGGACTCAAAGGAGATGCTTGTAAGCAGCTTAATAAGGAAGTAGGAGCATCATTGACGTGCTTGGATTGCATGGTTAAAGTTTAAAATGGGTCATTTGGAGGGAAACTAGGTGCGGGTTCATTTGAAGTGGGTTAGGGCACGATTTAAGTTTTTATGCTTAGATTTCGTGTACATTTGACTTGTAATGATAGATTAAGGTTTATAAGACTTGTTCTAAGAGTTACTAACAAGAATTGATAGGTGGTTCGGGTTTAAAATAGGTTAAAATAGGTAAACGGGTCATGGTTTGAAATTAGGGTTCGTTTAGGGTTTTCTAGGTTTAATGCTTGTACATTGTTGTTAAAAATGGTGAAATGATGATGGAATGTGATTTTTAAAGTTGTAAATTATGTATTTACAACTTATTTGAGTAATGGTTTGGGTTTACAATCGATAAAAACCAAGAAACGGGTCATGGTTTAGTATTTAGCTCAGGTTAGGGTTTCTAGGTTTCATTTCATGAAATCTTATGAAATAAGAATGAATATAGAATGTAAATGAAGTGCATGACTTGCTTGTACCTTGTACTTTATATTATTTGTACAAGTTTCTTAAGAAAACAGAGGTAAAATGGCTATTTTAAATATCATGCATTAATGACTTATACATTATGCTTTAAAGGACTTGTACCTTATTTTGGAGGGAAAGTATATTCAAATGAGATGTTATATTACTTGTACATGAGCTTTGATCACTTGTACATTCATCTTAAATGTTTACATTACCCAAAATTAGGGTTTAGGCATAAATGTTAACGGTTTAAGCTCATTTGGTATTATCGTCGTGAAAACTTTGTTAAATGAATAACGTATATGATAAAATGGATATTAGATTGTTGACTTGACATGTTATGATGTTTGCTTGTTATATATGAAGATAGGATTGTCATAGGTAGGTTGTGTGAGCTCGTTAACTTTAGTTATGCAAGTTACGTTGCATAATAAGAGATTAAAGCAAAAATTTCCTCGTGAAAAAGTGATATATTATATAATAAGTAGATATTACATTGATGAAGTACTATAAATTTACAGGTTTTATATGTGTATTGTACATGAAGGTTTATATGTCTAACATATTGTAAGAGTATTTTTATGTACAATGTCAAATATCACAAAAAGTTTAGGTTTTCTATATATTATAAGTGATGATTGTATATGATAAAGACAGTTAGCACTAATTCAAGTTTCATGATAATGTATCTTATGCAGTGGGGTTATACTGGAAAGCGTGATGGCATGCTGATTGGTTACATTACGGAAAATGGTAGGTTTTTTAGTTATGAACATTTTTTTCATTGGAAATTATGACATTCAATTGTTCATTTCGCTCATATTCATTTTTTTGGTTTCAGGATTGATGTGTTCGTTTGTCGTTGTGGTTATAGGGTTTCCATATTATTAAGTTTTACTATTTATTTTAAGTCGGAATACCTATAACAAAACACTCACGGGCAGTGTACCCGATCAATTTTAGAGTTACGTGGTAAGTAAGGTGTCAAACACTTAGGAATGAGAGTAAACTCTTAATTCTATTAGTATTTTAGTTGTCTACGTTAGTCTAGTCTGAGTTAAACCTACTCCTACGTCAAATGGTAACTAGGGGGTTTAGTCTGAGAGAATAGCACAGGTTGTTTTGGTGACTTAACCTACTTACTACGCCTTAATACACGCAAGTTAATTAATAAAAGTTAGAAGAGCAATCTAGTCTTATAATAGAAAACTATACTAACCATGTCTAATCCATTTTAATGTTGGTATGGCTTGATTGTGCAATGACCGACTTATTTTGAGGCAGTATATCATTCCAAGATCTAGGCGGGACTTCTTCCTAGAACCTAGACACGCATAGCCTGTCACATTATACGCATCCGCATAAAGCACCCTATTTGCTAAATATAATCTACCTTAGGTTTAAATAGTGGTGACTATTCCTATAAACCCTAGCTTATGGAGACTTTACCCACTTATGTCAATTCTAGTCTTGTGAAGAGGTATCCTACCACCCGATAAAGAGGCCAAGCACGGCCACAGGATTTATTGGTAGTATTCAACTAATCCACCACTTAGCCTACCGTCCTTTTAATCTGGGGAATCAGTCTAGGCTTTCACTTGTAGGTCTATTATTCCAACTATAACACAATTCTAAACGCGAGTTTTATCCCAAACCTAGATTACGTTGTTGGTCTCACTAGGTCTAGTTTGGTTTAATAAATTAACCTTGTAATTGACATAAACAAGTATCATGTGGTAAACATAAAAAACAATCAACGATAAATTAAGGAAGTCTACAAGCCAAAATACCAAACAATTAAAACTTCATAAACATGGCTAATACCTAACGGTATTAGCCTTTAATTATTGTAACACATACAAATGCCATAGATGAACGAACCTAAGAACGAACGCGTATTTAATGTATGTAGAGATTACAAGATGAATCCTATGAATTAAGCACTTTGCTAGACCTTCTTGCTGCTTCTTGGCTTCTAGAAATCGACTTTTGTGATTAGGGTAATGAAATTTGGTTAAGCACACCCCAAAATCGAGTTTAGGGTTTGTATTTATAGGCTGCTAGAATTTGGTTGATACGCCGTATTGGGCTCCTCCAATATGGTGTATTGCGGGTTTCTTGGAGTAGGGACCACGTTCAATATCTTCCAGAATATTCTTCCACTATATCTTGGATACGACGTATAGATTCTCCTGGATACGGCTTATTGATCTTTAATTCTTCGTGGTAATTTGGTGAAGTGCGATACGCCGTATCTTCCTTGTTGGATACGACGTATTGACTGTTAGATACAGATTCTTCAAATAACATCGTTTAAGCTCCAAATTGCATGCCTTTGAGCTAAATCTTCACCAAGTGCTCCATAATCACTGCAAAACTAAAAATAAGCAATTAAGTACCAATTCATGTAGTAATTACATCAAATGGGATAGAAAACATAGGATAAATGATGTTAATAATATGACGTTATTCCCCCACTTGAATTCTACTTGTCCTCAAGTAGACCTTAGAAAACTTATGAAAATCAATCCTATTCGATGTAGGATTTTTCCTTTAAGGCAATCATTAAGTTCCAATACTAGCACACAACCAAACACCTCACGAAATAGGAAAATGAAAACACTCAAATCACTCAACTAATCTATGTGGTAATATTTTAGTAGTTCGCTCAATTGCTCGGTCATGATAAGTATTCTATTATAAGCTTGGCAAGGATACACATCTCCACCACTAAAACCATGGAGTAACAAGTCTAAAAAGGGAAAATTGGGTTAAGGTTTAGGGTTAATCATTCTTACAATCTTTCACCAAAAGTACCATCCCAAAAAGAGCGCCAAAATCACATATACATGGCCGTAACGACGGAATAGACACACGTTATTGTATATTCCCTAATTCGGATTTAACCAACGGTTAGGAAGAAGAATGATATAGGGTATGGATCTTCTAACCTTTTCCAACAGAAATACTCCAACAAGGCGGTCGAAATCAAACATACACAACCGAATCCATGGAATAGACATGTAAGATTGCACGCATCCTCATTCGATCATTCCAAAGTAGAGGCTAGGATTTGGGAATATAATTGGTGTTAAGCAAAATATACAAAACAAATACATTAAGTCCTATACAAATAAGGTACATGTTGCTAGAAACTTTCCCGACCATCCCTTGATAAAGACACAAAATAAAACTCCAACTCACGCTTTGACTTTGGATACTCACTCTTTGGTAGACACGAATTAGGCTTATAGAATGCCTTGACCAATTGATAGATCAAATACAACCTTAGTTATTGTCCCCATGACAATAAATCCCAAACATCCATAATATACATACTATACAACAATAAGTGACGATATCGACCACTTTTTACAAGAAGGTACAATGTTGGTTTATTTCAACCAACTACAGCAATACTCTACATACTTGCTTTTTTGTATTTTTCAACATTTTTTTGCTTTTTTTACCAAAACTATACACGAATTTTGGTGTATTTTCACCGTCTCACAATCATCATAACTCCGGATAATTTTTCCGTAACGCTCCATACTTCGGACTTATAAAAATAATAGTGAAAGTAGTTTAAACACACGAAAATTCAACGAATCAAAAAATATACACTACTTTCACATTGCCATTGCATTGTGAAATTTCCCGACCTAACCAAAGATAGAAAATATACAAGACCGTAGGAAGTACAATACTTTACACAAAAGCAACTAGCAACTCGATTAAGGACTTAATTTATAAGGAATGCTAAGGTGTAATGGTGTAACGAAACATATTTTTGTGGTGAGAAAAAGCTTCCTCTAAGTGAATCTAGAATGCGTTATTCAGGATTTCTCCCTTTCGGTCTTTCAAGAATCAAATAGAGTAGGCAGGAAAAGGATAGGCTCGGAGGGTTTTTCTAAGTGGATCTTCACTCTAAAGGTGAGAGTGGAAAGGGTTTACACGGGGATTAACTAACCGATGTGGTTAATTAATATTACAAACATATAAAGGTTATTTGGGTGTAATCCTAAGAATTTACCAAGTTAGAAAGGTTACTCTAATTATATCCATGATGCTCATTATGGTGGTCTCGAATAGATATACCAAGCCAAGTTCTAAAGTTTACTACATCACCGGCACACTCATATTTTTGTAGAATTTAGGATAAATTGGGAGAAACGGAATACGCTAAATCTCAAAATAGGAATTAAGGGTTATTTGTGCGGGTTATGTAACTAGTAGTTTCACAAAATTATGCTCGAAAATTTTAAATTTAACCATTTTTTAGTATTTTAATGTGAAAATCTAAGGACAAGTAAGTGTTCTAATTCTCCTCCCCCCACTTGAATTATACAACGACCTCGTTGTATATAGGAATTGAAGTACAAAAAATAAAAGAATTCAAATAAGAAACTCCCTTGGGATTTGCTCGGTATGATCCTCCTTTTTGCGTTTGCGAGCAAAAGTATGTTGGACAGCCGCCTCAAATTACTTCAAGACTCTAACGAATTCGACCAATTCCATCTTTTTTGAACTCAATCACTAGTGTTTCTCTTTGTATTCCAAGAAGGTCCTGTAGAAATAAGAAAACAAAATGCAATCCTACTTCCGGCGTTTGTATGGTTAGGAAAAATAAAAATAAAACTGTACAAGGCTCCAATACGTCATTCCTTAAACCTAGATACGCCATTTGGAGTAAAGCCTGTAAAAAGTTTAATACGAGTCATAAGTCCAATACACCGTATCTTGGTATGCGTACGCCGTATTGAGACAACTGACGATAATGTTTAATGCAAAAAATTAAAAGGACTGGATAACATCTAGTTGGGTTCAATACGCCGTATCCAGTGCTAGTGGATACGCCGTATCAAGCAACTAGGAAGATAGACTTGATAAATTGAAATTACAAGCCGGGTTTTCTCCCGGTAAGCACTTTTGTTTACAGCAAAGTCTTTAAGTTAGACTTGTCTTCAGCTTCCAGCTTCCTTCAGTACTTGGTGCGTGTTACATTCCACTCTTCGTCTTTCTTGAGGAAAATCTCTTTGTAGATGAAAGACATGTTATCTTTGTTTTTTCCCACTTCTTGTTCGAGTGTGGCTTTATGGCGTAGTATTCTTCATTAGGTCCTAGAAAGTATTTCACCACCTCGAACTTCTCGATCATGCATATCTATTTGTTGGGTACCGCTTCATGTTGATCAATAACCATACATATGTTGTTATTACTTGACGTGTTTCAATCACAGTTTTCGGTCCCATTAAACTTCTCATTAGGAGTAGTGCATTCGTCCTTCGTTTCTTGAGCTTCCAAATATGGTTTGAAAAATTCCTCGTTGTTTGAGTCACGAGGGTCTTTATAATTATCCTCATCCTATATTTCTTCACTAGGGAGATAATTGAGCTCATCATTATCTGCCATTTCAATCCAAGTATCCCACATAGCGCACTTAGTCCTAGCTTCAGTCGTACAGCTTTCTATAAATTTCTTGTGCAACCAAGTTGAGAATTCATTGTAATCAGGCTCTTCATAAACCTCAGCTCGATCTCTACCAGCACGGGATAACGGATATAATTTGTAGAAGAATTTCTTAACAACATCAACCCAAGTGGTGACCTTACCATCACATTCTTCGATCCACCACCTCCGTGCGACGTTACCAAGTGAAATTAGGAAGGCAATGATACGCAGTTGATCAGAATCCACATCAGGTATTTTAATTAAATCAAGTATCTCAGGGACCATAATGATGTGGTCAACCACGTCTTCACCATCGTCCCCGTTGAAAGCATTGGTTCGTAATTCCTTTATGATTTCCTTGCCAAGCTTGATGGGTTAGACATCGAGCTTTGTAGAGTTAGAATCAACCTTAGCCTCCATAGTGCATTCTGTCAGAACTGGTGTTGTCATAATTCTCGTAGTCACGCTTCTTCTTCTTCTTGGGGATCAGTCAATACCTGAGACCAAGGTAAAAATAGAAGTAGGATTTGCTCTAAAGAAGGTAAACAAAGAAAACTATAAGCCAAAACCTGCCGTTACAGAATCGCAAGTCTGCTACTGTGTTAGGCGGTCAATACGCCGTATTCAATTGATTTGAATACGTCGTATTGGCCTGTTGAACTGGATACGCTGTATTGGATAGAAAGTTGGATACGTCGTATCGGTTATTCGACCAGAACAGTGTATATTATAAAAACAAAAAAAAAATTAAAAACAGGGGCAGAGAGGGTGAATCAAGCCGAGCGACACACTTAAATTATTCTACTCCTAGTCCTAGGTTAGAACTAAAATACCAACAAAATCAAAAATTAAACTTCATTCCCCGGCCGCGGCGCCAAAAACTTGATGTGTTTGTTTGTCATTGTGGTTATAGGGTTTCTATATTATCAAGTTTAAGTGTTTATTTTAAGCCGAAATACCTATAACAAAACACTCACGGGTAGTGTACCCGATCGATTGTAGAGTTACGTGGTAAGTAAGGTGTCGAACACTTAGGAATGAGAGTAAACTCTTAATTTTATTAGTATTTTAGTTGTCTACATTAGTCTAGTCTAAGTTAAACCTACTCCTAAGTCTAATGGTAATTGGGGGGGTTTAGTCTGAGAGACTAGCACAGGTTGTTTTGGTGACTTAACCTACTTACTATGCCTTAATACACGCAAGTTAATTAACAAAAGTTAGAAGAGCAATCTAGTCTTATAATAGAAAATTGTACTAACCATGTCTAATCCATTTTAATGTTGGTATGGCTTGATTGTGCAATGACCGACTTATTTCAAGGCAGTATATCATTCCAAGATCTAGGCGGGACTTCTTCCTAGAACCTAGACACGCATAGCCTGTCACGTTATACGCATCCGCATAAAGCACCATGTTTTCTAATTATAATCTACCTTAGGGGCGAATAGTAGTGACTATTCCTATAAACCCTAGCTCATGGAGACTTTACCCACTTATGTCAATTCTAGTCTTGTGAAGAGGTATCCTACCACCAGATAAAGAGACCAAGCACGGCCACAGGATTTATTGGTAGTATTCAACTAATCCACCACTTAGCATGTCGTCCTTTTAATCCGGGGAATCAGTCCGGGCTTTCACTTGTAGGTCTATTATTCCAACTATAACACAATTTTAAACGTGAGTTTTATCCCAAACCTAGATTTCGTTGTCGGTCTCACTAGGTCTAGTTTTGTTTAATAAATTAATCACGCAATTGACATAAACAAGTATCATGTGGTAAACATAAAAAACAATCAACGATAAATTAAGGAAGTCTACAAGCCAACATACCAAACAATTAAAACTTCATAAACATGGCTAATACCTAACTGTGTTAGCCGTTAATCATTGTAACACATACAAATGCCATAGATGAACAAACCTAGGAACGAACGCGTATTTAATGTATGTAGAGATTACAAGATGAATCCTATGAATTAAGCACTTTACTAGACCTTCTTGCTGCTTCTTGGCTCATAGAAATCGACTTTTGTGATCAGGGTTTCAAAAATATGGTTAAGCACACCCCAAAATAGAGTTTAGGGTTTGTATTTATAGGCTGCTAGAATTTGGTTGATACGTCGTATTGGGCTCCTCCAATACGACGTATTGGAGGTTTCTTGGAGTAGGGACTACGTTCAATTTCTTCTAGAATCTTCTTCCACTATATCTTGGATACGTCGTATAGATTCTCCTGGATACAGCATATTGATCTTCAATTCTTCATGGTAATTTGGTAAAGTCTAGGCACTAATACGCCGTATCTTCCTTGTTGGATACGGCGTATTGACTGCCAGATACAGATTCTTCAAATATCATCGTTTAACTCCAAATTGCGTGCCTTTGAGCTAAATCTTCACCAAGTGCTTCGTAATTACTGCAAAACTAAAAATAAGCAATTAAGTATCAATTCATGCAGTAATTACATCAAATGGGATAGAAAACATAGGATAAATGATGCTAATAATATGACGTTATTTGATGTCATCAAGGATATTCGTAACCAAACATGGAGAACGTACAATTTGAATCAAATTGAATTCCATAAGTCATACCTTGCCACAAGGTTTGTTTGGTTCAGGCTGCTACAGAAATAGCATCAGCTTGGTTAAGGTTATGAGATTAACAAGGATTGTTTGGTTTAGGCTATAATAAGAAGAAAAAAAGTTTGTAGCGGACTGCCAAGGCGTTTTGCACGTGTGTATATGAGATAAAAACCGATTTACTTATTTTATTAGTCATTTGTTTTATGCGACAACTGAATTTCAAATTTGGATCATATAAGGTGTTGACTGTTAAACATTTAAATTTATGAATCTTTCATTCATATTTATTTTAGACTCTTTTCTAAAGGACCTTATATGCAATGATCAGTTGATGTTGTTGTTTGCAGGTTTAGTTGTTTGTATAGGGAATACAAACTACAAATACTTTTATGGAGATAAAATTTAGAACACTTCTAACCTTCTGTCAGAAGAGAGGCCATTGATCCTTTTGGAAATGCATGAAGCAAAGTGCAAGAATACATTAGGAAAGAGTTTGTTGCAATGATGGCGAGTGGGACCATTCGTGCCAACGTGGCTGCAGCACTTACGACCAAGAAGGCAATGCAGGGATACGGTCACATAAATGCCCCACAAAGTGATACAGGTTTCATGCCTCTTTTATTATGTGATTTCTTTGTTAGTAAAATGCTCCTGAGATAACTTTTTTGATCATTCTTATTGCACAATTGTCATACTTAAAAGATGGATAAACAATTTTTTTTATCAGTGGTATGTGCTTAAATACACATACTTGTTACCTATTAAAACGAGCTAAAAAGACTAATAATGACCAAAAATACATAAAAAGATATATATCCTCTATTTTTAAATGGAGATACAACGAGTTTCTAGTTTTTTCAAGTCGTTATACTTTATGTTTATTCAAACGCTTGCGCGTAAATGCCAGTTCTAAAGGATATGCTTAGGTATGACATGATGTGTTGACTTGTTCTATGTATTCAAAGTTTATTTGTTCCTTTTTCCTAAATGGGAAAGCCATATCCATGGGCCCCTCAATGATTAGATGTTGACGTAAATGTGCTAGGCCTGGCTAGGACTAAATTGATGTGTTCAATTCAGTAGTCTCATATAGTCAAATAATTAGAAAATCGGAAACATAGTTGAACCTAGAGATTGATATAAATCCGTGTCTCATGTTCATACAATATCAGAGAACAAAGAATAGGTTTGATCACATTATCAAGGGGTTATCTAAAAGATATTATTCAGAAGTTTGGCAGTTGCATTGAGCACACTCTGCTTAGTAATCAGGATAGACTTAACCAATTAAGTTGATGACTTTGTCCAAGTGGGGAGACTGTTGGATTTTATGATCCAAGTTTATAACTAATTAAGTAAGACTATCTCAAGTATAGTCTTTTTGTGTTGCCCTTATTTGGAAAACCGATAAGAGAAATAATAAAGGAAAAGATTAATATAATTGAATTAATATTATATGTATAATTAATTGGTTTATTAATTTATTAATAGTTGGTAAATTAATTAGAAGCTAATTATAAAGAAGCATTGGCTGAATATTAACTAATACAAGGTGTATTAAGTTGAACAGGCTGAGAAGACCCATAAGGGACCCATGGGACGTTTTTTTGAGAATCCACACATTCTCCAAAATTATGTCCAAAGTCATCAATCTTCATATAAATAGAGGGGCATGCCAAGGCTTTATTTGCTCATTCTCTCTTTCTCATTCCTACTCCTTGTAAGAGTCAACTCGTGTAATGAGACCTTAGGAGTCCGAATCCCTTTTCTCTTTGATTCGTGGGTGTGAGCTATTAGAGGTACTCTTATTTGAGTACTTGCCTCCAAGTTCAACCAAGGTGGTCTGTGTGTGAGAAATCTGATGTTCTCAAAGTTTAGTATTTTCTTATTTATTTATTTATTTATTTTAAGTTGCTTTTATTTATAAGGTTAAGACCCTTTAGGGTTTAGTTTCCTTCTTACCCCAGATTAATTGTTGTTTCCGCATTATGTTAATCTAGTTAGGGTATAGAAACCCCATCACAAACATCCACACAACCCAAAACCCTAAGGTTGATAATTGTAATGAAAATCCGGTTAGGATAATAACCGGTCCAACGGGTATTGTTCAAGCAGTCAGGCTCCGTAAACAAGCGGGTATTTGTGAAGGTAAGGAGTCTGTAATGTCGACACAAGAATATATTAGGAAAATGGTTGAGGATGAGGATTTTTAGTGTGGGTCGTGGGTATTACGTGTTGAAGTTTTGTGAGTGCTGAATTGGTTTGGGGGATGGGGATTGTGAGTGGGTGTTTGGGAGATATCAAGAACTATCTTAAGAATGAAAAACTTAACCAAGTTGTTGCAATAATCAAGTCTTGTGCTCCTGATTCGGTTGTCGCAAGAACTTTAACAAGAAGTTTTACAACTCCCTAGGCAGTGTACTTAATCATTGCAGTAGTAGTATAGGCAAGACTCGGGGGTTGTTATCGTTCTCTAGAGGAATAGGTTGGAAAGGCTTGATCACGGTCTAATAGAATTATAGGGGTTGAGAGAAGATTATTTTTGTGTTTTTATATTTTATGAAAGCAGGTAAAATCATATATTTGAGAGGTGGGTTTGGTTTTAGCTATTAAACTAAATAAACTACGCTACTGGTGATAACAATATAATAAAAGATTGTATTCATTTAATCATGTATTACTCCCTAGATTGCTTCTCCTAGTGTTGTTGCTTTGTCACACTTGCGATGATTTATGTAATTATTTCCTAAGTCATGAACAGATTACACGAACCCGTCATCTATTTAATATTCTATTAAGGCAACGCACAAGTAAGGTAGTATGAAGACTATTACAAGACCCCTAACAGTATATTAAATACATTTGAAATATATTAAAAGTGGATCAACCATATAAGGGGCAAGGTAGTATGAAGACTGTTACCCGATGGTATCCTTTTTACACAATCATGTTTCTCTAGACATATCAACAGCGATACAGACAAAAGCTAGTTTTCTAAAGCCTAACATGCATATTCATCACAAGAAGCAAACCACTAAGATCTACATTCTAGGTTTCATACAATCATAAATAAACACAATAAGAAGTTTAGCAAAGCATGTTTAAAGAACAAAGCAAAGAACAATAATGGAATCAAACAACAAGACAATTGAATGATTAAGATAGTCTTACTTGATTAAAACATGAATTGAAGGAGTTACAATAGGGTTTTGAGGCCCTAAAATCATCCTAAATAGCTGCTAAACAAACTATGGTTCATCCCCCTTTTTATTCTAAAGTTACACACCTAAAACTCTAATTTCGGGTTTGTATATATAGGAAAATCGTGTGATGGCTCACGTTTTAATCGAAGAATCCGTCATGAGTAATCTTGCTAGATCTGCGTGCGAGTCGGATGCTGCTGACGCCATCATGAAATGGTTGTGACGCCATCATAAAGGTGGGTTTGATGACGGCGTGTGTAGAACTGGTGACACCGTTTCCAGGCCTGTGAGCACAAACTTTCAAGAGTCTTGGTGAGTTGTTCGTAGTCCCTGTCCTTTTCCTCTTCGAATGAGCCTAATTCACGTGTATTTCTTCCTAATGCTTCCAAATGCTGCTAAATTTCCTCCAAAAGGAAAGAATTAAATACCAATTTTAGCGATAAATGCACGATTTAGGGGGTTAAATGACCTCGAAAAAGTGTATAAAATAACACCTCATCAAATACCCCTACACTTGAGATTTGCTTGTCCTCAAGCAAATGGGCTTTTCTACCTAGACAATAGCAATATGGGGGTCATTTTACCTACTCTTTAAAAGTATTTTACAACACAACCTCTAGACCTTGGTATTTAAAAGCACATAAATTATATACTAGCACCTTACATAAGTGTTTGGATTCTCTCTTCACTCGGGTGTATAATAAATTATAACATAATGGGGAAAGGGAAAATCAACACTTGTTACCTGTCATAGCATATAAATTACCATAGGTTTAGTAAAGGATAAAACCTCCACCGCTTGGGCACAAGTATTATTTATTACTATCCAAGAGGTCTTTTAAAGGGTTGTAGGGTGTAGGTGTAAGAATAACATATACTGGAAAACAGAAACGGATTTGGATACATTGGTGGCTTGGGTGAATTTGGAGCGGTGAATGGGTTAGCAATTATTTACATAATACATGTCTGTGTTTGGTTTGCTAAGCCAAGGACTCTGACGAAGATCTATAAACTCTACACAACTGTACATCAATCTCTTTCTTTTTCTTTTCTACTTTTTGAATAACATAATACATCATAACTTAGGGTTTACAACACGTACCCCTACACTTGAGCTTTTTACAGCTCGATATTTACAATCTAACGAATAACCCCGATTTGAGGTGGATCAAAATACATGGAGATCATCTAACAAACGTATGGGGGTAATTGACTTTAACTATTCCTTCCCTATCCTTCCGCGAATAAATACTACCATGAATCCAATCGTCCCAACACTAAATTTACAATGATAATGGACTTATCAAACCGGTACCTCAAATAATCAACTTAGTTATCACAACAATGTACTAAAGGGAGTACATACAAGGTAGACTAATGCCAATTTGGGTGTAAAGATTGGTTTAAGGGTGACAATGCTCTTCATTAATAATCTGGAATCCACCAGAAAATTACAAGAATCGTGAAAAAGGATAGGCTCAGAGGGTTGTACTAGGGGTATCCTGCACTAAAAAAGAGTGCATGGCAAGGGTGTGGGATAGTTATATGATTGGTGTGACCATCATAACAATTACAGGTTTAAAACATGGGTTAATCCGAATGCCTTTTATCAAGCAAATCCTAATACTTACTATGCGGTTCTCGGGATGCATCAACAAAACAAGTTTCTTAGAAATTAATATAACTAAACGGTACAAGCTCCATATAATTTAATACCGATCTCAATGCTCCAGAAAAGGCGACAAAGACTATACGTACACATCCTTAATGACGGAATAGACACATATGACTGCTCACTCCTTAACTCGAGAAAGCTAAAGGTATAAACTATCTTAGGTATCAATAATAGATACCCAAATTCCTATAGATCTAAAGGCGAACCTCACATTTTTGGGGTGGAATTCTGAGGGGTTTTGTGCTAGTCATATAAATTCCTATCCATGAGACCATTTAATACTCCTTTTTCGCACGTCGTAATGTTCAATAAAAAAAATTAAATTTTGGTCAAAATTACCTCTTTTGCAATGTTTTGATATATTACCTATCATTTTAAGGACAAAGCAAATAGCAAATGAAAGAATTGTTTCTAAGGCTTATTTTTCCCCTACACTTAAGTTGAACATTGTCCCTAATGTTCTATAAAAGTATCCGTAAAAATGAATTAAAGGGAAAAGAAAACAAGTAAAAGAAACTAATCCTCCTCTAGTTTGCTCAATAATGGAGAAGAAATATGTGATAACTGGTTAAATTGTCCTTCAAGAATCATCCATTAAAACTTCCTAAGAACTTACAAGCTTCTTCTCGTCAAATATAACCTGTAAATCAAAGACAAAGACAACTTTACCAAGCATAAAATGTGCGATATACAAATATACAACGTGAAATTAGGGTTTGACTCAGCAAAGCGGTAAAGATAGGATGAGAGAATTGTCAAACTCGTTGGTTTTGCATGTTTATAAAAGAAGAGTACATATTTTAAATGTTACGCAAGTTTTATTTTCAAAAAATATTAAAAACTTTAAGTTTTCTGGACCTGGGCGTTTGATGCCGTCAGGATTATCCTGACCCCGTCATAGGTGTCGTGGTGACGACATCGCGTGGAAATCGTAACGCCGTCTCCACACACTGTGAAAATTATTTTTTTTTGATGAAAAATTTCTTGCACTTGATTCCATAGTTAAAAAAAAAACAAAAAAAAAAAAGAAAAAAAAAAAAAAAAAAAAAAAAAAAAAAAAGAAAAAAAAAAACAACGGGGGGAGGCTGTTATCAAATGGCTACATAAAACCCGAGATTTGACAATTTACTCATATGACTCGAAACTAACGCTAATTAATCTAAACAATTTATTTTAACATGCTTGAACTTGGCTCAAAAACCGGATAAATTCCCCTACACTTATTATTTGCAAAATACCTTTGATTAAAATTAAGACGAGTTATAAACAAAACAAAGCATGATTACAAGATTGGGGTTCGAACATGATAGAATAAAATGAAAAGAATAAAACACACAACACTTCTAAATACGGGAAAAGTAAAATTAGATTGCCTCCCAAGAAGCGCTTTTCTTTATTTATGAGTCTTGTAGCTAGACTCGAAGGCACACGTCCTTACGTGACTTCTCCTTCGTCGTTCATTCCTCCTTCTACTTTAACAAGGGCGGGATGTTTACTTTTGAAGTTTTTACTCCTCCATTGGTTGAACTTCTTCTCTTTTTCATGGTGAAGTTTTATCCTTTCTTCCCATTCTAGTACTAGCCTATTTACAGTCATAATAAGGGCTATAGGCTCTATGTCGTTCTTAACTCCTTTCTCGATCTTACAGGGGGATTCAGGTATCTTATGGAAACTTATATTACTCTTTCCAGATCTTAGAGTTATGGTGCCCTTGTCAAACTTAATTACGGCTTTAGCCGTTGTCAGGAATGGTGTTCCTAAAATGAAAGGCCTCTTTTCGTCTTCCTTAATGTCTAGAATTACAAAGTCCACATGGTACACATGCTCAACAACTTCAACTAAAATGTCTTCTGCTATTCCTAAAGGGTAAATATACGAGTGGCTAGCTAGTAAGAGTCTAACGTCCATCTCAGCCGCCTTTCTTCGGTTAGTTTCATATAGGTGGAGTAGGGCATGACGTTTACGTTGGATCCTTGGTCAACTAGGGCATTTATACCTTTTAGGCCTCCTATGTTACCATGTATTTCAAAGTTTCCTTTGATGTCCTCCTTCCTTGTTATCTTTTTTCTGAGGATTGCTTCGTAAACCGCCCCCCTAGGCGACACATTATAGGTTTTTCCATTTGTTTTTCCAGCTCGGGCTCCTAAACAGAGGAGTCATTGAACCTATGATTATCGACAAGCCCTTCTATTAGTTTCTTATTGATGCTGTGTTTTAGGTAATATTCTACGGGCTGAGAGCTGGGTGCTTCTGTCGTTTCTTCTTTTTCAGCCTTCTTGATCGGTTCGTTTTCAGTTTCATTATTCTTTTTAGCTTCCTTTAATGGTATTACCATTTCTGTTCTCTGGTAGGCTATATATTTATCGATGTCTCATCCGTCTTGTCACCTAATCCTTTCCTGCTCTCCCCTGGCTATAGAGATAGAATTTATGTTCTTTTGGTGACGGGGAATTCGACATTCTTCCTTATCAATACTTTCTCAGGGGTTCTGCTTGTCGTGAGTTCCTAGAGAAGTTCAAACATTTCAATCATTCTATCGTTGATCTCCTCGCGTTGCCTGAAAATGGCATTCTTAAATCTTTCCATTCTTTCGGTGTGTGCTGCCATGTAGTCCCGTACTCGAGCCTCGAAAGTAGTTCCTAATGCTTGGGGATGAGGGCTTAGACCTGTACGTTCGCGAAAAGTGAAGAGATTCAGCTTTGGTGACTCATTTTGGCATTGTGGGTGAGGGTTAGAATAGACTGCATTGGTATAGGCATGAGGGATGTATGTTGAGCTCCTGGGAGTCAGTCGCGATCCTTTTAGTAAGAAGTTAATCTGGTCTTCGAGCTCAAGAAGTCTTCGGTCAGGTGTTTTTGAGGTGCTTTGAGGTGTAGAAATAGCCTTGACCGGCTTGACGAATTCTTTCGTGTCATTTTAGCCCTCATGGTTGTAAAGGGTGAGATTCTCAATGATTTCCTAAGATTCATCAGCATTCTTATTGCGGAGTTTGCCGCCGGCGACGCAGTCAATCTTGCACTTAAGATGAAAGGAGACATGATGATGAAAGGAGGCATGATCATAAAAAATTTGGATTTGAAGCCAATGATCGATGCCATGATGAGGGAATTTTTGGAGTAAGTCCTTGAAATGAGTTCATGCTTTGGATAGAGATTCTCCATGATGTTGTTGGAACATCAGGATATCATTGTGGAGTTTTGCGGTCCTTCCCGGTAGAAAGAATTGAGCAAGGAATCAAGTAGCAAGATCCTCCCATGTGGTGATGGATCCTGTAGGAAGACGTTCAAGCCAATTGCTAGCTTGATCACGAAGGGAAAATTAAAATAAACGCAGGCGCATTCTTTCCCTATTTGCACCGTCAAGGTCAAGTGAGTCCACAAGTTTAAGGAAGTCCTTGAGGTGTTGGTTCGGATCCTCAGACTGAATTCCGTGGAATAGCCATAGCCATGTTTTGCGCCAACCTGATGGTGCGGAGTCAAATGAGGTTACCTAACATTGTTCCCTATGGGGAGCTCAATGGTGTTCCTGTAGCCCTCGTGGCTAGGTTTGGAGTACTCTCTAAGAGTGCGGATAAGATTCTCGTCTCCCATGGTGGTCGACGAGAATGAGTTACAAAACAAATAACACGAAGAAAAGATAGACTACGAGAAAGCTAATATGTAGACATTAAATTCTTACTTGAAAGGATTCAAGCAAGTAGAACTAAGCTAAACTATGATCAAAACCTAACTATTCCCCGGTAGCGGCGCCAAAAACTTGATGCGGTTGTCGTAAGGGACTTCTACAAGAAGTTTTACAACTCCCTAGGCAGAGTACCTAACCGTTGTAGTAGTAGTATAGGCAAGACTCGGGGGTTGTTATCGTTCTCTAGGGGAATAGGTTGAGAAGGCTTGATCAGGGTCTAACAGAATTCTAAGGGTTGAGAGAAGATTATTTTTGTGTTTTTATATTTTATGTAAGCAGGTAAAATCATATATCTGAGAGGTTGGTTGGTTTTAGCTATTAAACTAAATAATAAACTAAGCTACTGGTGATAACAATATAATAAAAGATTGTATTCATTTAATCATGTATTACTCCCTAGATTGCTTCTCCTAGTGTTGTTGCTTTGTCACACTTGTGATGATCTATGTAACTATTTCCTAAGTCATGAACGATTTACACGAACCCGCCGTCTATTTAATATTCCGTTGAGGCAAAACACAAAGTAAGGTAGTATGAAGACTATTACCCGGCCCCCAAGAGTATATTAAATGCATTTGAAATATATTAAAAGTCGATCAACCATAAATAGGGCAAGGTAGTATGAAGACTGTTACCCAATGGTATCTTTTCTACACAATCATGTTTTCCTAGACATATCAACAGCGATACCGACAAAAGCTGGTTTTCTAAGACCTAACATGCATATTCATCACAAGAAGCAACACCACTAAGATCTACATTCTAGGTTTCATACAATCATAAATGAACACAATAAGGGGTTTAGCCAAGCATGTTATAAGTAAAGCAAGAAAAATAATAAATCACACAACAAGACATATTGAATGATTAAGATAGTCTTACTTGATTAAAACATGAATTGAAGGAAGTACAATAGGGTTTTGAAGCCCTAAAATCATCCTAAATAGCTACCAAATGAACTAGGGTTCGTCCCCTTCTTTTACTCTAAAGTTACACACTTAAAACCCTAAAAATGGTTTTTTATGTATAGGAAAATCGTTGTGATGACGTCGCATTTTAATCGTGACACCGTCATGAGTAGAATCTTCTAGATCTACGTGCGAGTCAGTGCGTGCTGACGCCGTCATGAAATGTTGTGACGCCATCACTAGGTGGGTTGTGACGGCGTCGTGTAGAATTGGTAACGCCGTCTCCAGGCTCTGTAAGCACAAATCTTCAAGAGTCTTGGTGTTGGCCCGTAGTCTTGTCCGTTTCTTCTCCAAATGAGCCCAAGTCATGTGTATTTCTTCTAAATGCCTTCAAAATGCTAAATACATGAAAAGGAACGATTAAATACATATTTTGGGCATAAATGCATGATTTAGGGGGTTAAATGACCCTGAAAAAGTGTATAAAATGACACCTTATCATATACCCTTACACTTGGGATTTGCTTGTCCTCAAGCAAATGAGCTTTTCTACCTAGACAATAGCAATATAAAGGTCATTTTTACCTACTTTTTAAAAGTAATTTACAACACAACCTTCTAGACCTCGCAATTAAAAGCACGGAAAGTATATACTAGCACCTCACATAAGTGTTTGGGGATTCTCTCTTTCACTCGAGTGTATAATAAATTATAACATAATGGGGAAACGGAAAATCAATACTTATTACCTGTCCTAGCATATAAATTACCATAGGATTGATAAAGGATCAAACCTCCACCGCTAGGCACAAGCATTATTCATTACTATCTAAGAGGTATTTTTAAAGGGTTGTGGGGTGTAGGTGTAATATAACATATAATGGAAACAGAAATGGATGGGATACATTTAGGTGGCTTTGGGTAAATTTAGAGTGGAGGGGTTAGCTAATTATTTATACGAATACACATGGGTTTGGTTGCTAAGCCAAGACTCGTACGAAGATCTACAAACTCTACACAACTCTACATCAATCTCTTTATTTTTCTTTTCTATTTTCTCCTTTTTTTTTAAATATCATAATACATCATAACTTAGGGTTTATAATACGTACCCCTACATTTGAGCTTTTACATACTTTATAAGCAACTATTCTATGACCCAATTTGAGATGTATCAAAATAACATGGAGATCATCTAACAAATGTATGGGGGTATTGACTTAACTAGATTATTTACAATCTAACTAATGATCCGATTTGAGGTGGATCAAAATAACATGGAGGTTATTGAGCTCTATTGGGGGAAATAAATTACTTCTTCTATAATTCTTCATAAGATGAATATTATCATGAATCCCAATCATCCCAAAATAGTATTTACAAGGATAAGGACTTAGCAACCGTATACTCAAATAATTAACTTAGGTTAAAACAATAATGTACTAAAAGTGAGTACATACAAGGTAGGATAAGGTGATTTGGGTGTAACAATTGGTTTATGGGTGACAATGCTCTTCATTATTTTAAAAATATTAATAAACTTGTCAAAGAAAATCTTGTAAGAGATTTGCCTTTAAAAAGATTTGAGAATGACCAAACTTGTGTTGCCTGTCTTAAAGGCAAGCAACACAGAGCCTCTTGTAAGACCAAGGCCTTTAGTCCCATTACTAAGCCATTGTTTATGCTGCACATGGATCTCTTTGGTCCAACTTTTGTTAGTAGTCTAATGCATAAAAAATACTGCTTGGTAGTTACTGATGATTATAGTAGATTTTCATGGGTTTTCTTTTTAAGAACTAAGGATGAAACAAGTGAGATCCTTAAAAACTTTATCAAAGAGGTAGAAAACCTAGTGGATAAGAAAGTTAAAATAATCAGAAGTGATAATGGGACAGAGTTTAAAAACAAAGTGATGGATGAGTTCTGTAGGGAAAAAGGTATCAAAAGAGAATATAGTGTAGCAAGGACACCTCAGCAAAATGGTGTAGCTGAAAGGAAGAATAGGACTCTCATTGAGGCTGCTAGAACAATGTTAGCTGACTCTAAGTTACCTACAACATTTTGGGCAGAAGCTGTTTCTACTGCTTGCTATGTACAGAATAGGGTCTTAATAGTCAAGCCTCATAACAAGACTCCATATGAACTCTTTAGAGGTATTAAACCTGCTATAGGCTTCATGAAACCATTTGGATGTCATGTTACTATTCTCAATACCTTAGATAAGTTGGGCAAGTTTGATGGAAAAAGTGATGAAGGTTTCTTTGTTGGATATTCCTTAAGTAGCAAAGCTTTTAGGGTATACAACATTAGAACCAGAAAAGTTCAGGAAAACTTGCATATTGGGTTCTTAGAGAATAAGCCTATGATAGAAGGAAATGGTCTAAAGTGGCTGTTTGATCTTGATTCTCTAACCCAATCAATGAATTATGTACCAGTGGTTGCAGGGACTTTTTCTAATGATTTTGCAGGTATACAAGGAGTTTCTGAGTCTAGCACATCTTCTCAACAAGATCAAGATTGGATTGCAATGCCAATTTGGAAGGATGCTTCATATTTTGGTGATGCTTCACCAAATATTGTTGATGATGCTCAAATAGAAGATAAAGATGAGTTACATGATGAAGATGATGCTACAGAAGAGTCTCATGATGGTAGCAATCTTCAGAATAATGGTACTGCTGATCAACAAGTTAATACTGCCAGGCAAGAAGTTAATACTGGTAGTATTGAAGTTAGTACTGCTCTCCCTAAAGTTAATACTGCTACTCCTGAAGTCTTGGTAGGATCTAGTTTTGCATCTGAAGACTCACATATGGAGGACCAAGAAATTGAATTGGGAAACATTCCTCAATCTTATGAAGCCCCTACAACTCCTCACACAAGAATTCACAAAGATCACCCAATTGAGCATGTGATTGGTGATGTGCAGTCATCTGTTCAGACAAGAAGGATGAAAACTTCTTACTCTGATCAATGATTTCTTAGTGCTATATCAAGGACCTTCATACATGTCTTTTTTGCTTGTTTCCTCTCTCATGAAGAACCAAAAAGAGTTTCTAAAGCTCTTAGTGATCCAGCATGGGTAGAAGCTATGCAGAAGGAACTTCTTCAGTTCAAACTACAAAAGGTCTGGATTCTTGTGGATTTACCTAAAGGTCATAGAGCAATTGGTACAAAGTGGGTTTACATAAACAAGAAAGATGAAAGGGGGATTGTCATCAGAAACATAGCAAGACTTGTTGCTCAAGGACATACTCAAGAAGAGGGCATAGACTATGATGAAGTCTTTGCACCTGTGGCTAGAATTGAGGCCATAAGGATATTCCTGGCTTATGCTTCTTATATGGGTTTTATGGTCTACCAAATGGATGTAAAAAATGCCTTCCTGTATGGTCAGATTGAAGAGGAGATATATGTATGCCAACCTCCAGGTTTTGAAGATCCTGACCATCATGATAAAGTCTATAAGGTAGTGAAAGCACTATATGGACTCCATCAAGCACCAAGAGCTTGGTATGACACTTTGGCCACTTATCTTTTGAGCAATGGATTTCAAAGAGGACAGATTGACCAAACCTTGTTCATCAAAAGACATAAGGGACATATCTTGCTTGTTCAGATCTATGTGGATGACATTATCTTTGGATCTACAAAGAAGGAATTATGTGATGAGTTTGAGAAGCTTATGAAGGATAAGTTTCAAATGAGTTCTATGGGAGAACTCACCTTCTTTTTGGGATTACAGGTCCAACAAAAAAAGAAAGGAATTTTTATCAGTCAAGATAAATATGTCCATGAGATTTTGAGAAAGTTCAACTACTCAGATGTGAAGTCTGCCTCTACTCCAACAGATTTGGAAAAGCCTTTGGTTCAAGATGGAGATGCTGCTGATGTTGATGAACATCTTTATAGATCTATGATAGGATCTTTGATGTACCTTACAGCATCCAGGCCAGATATCATGTTTGCAGTGTGTGCATGTGCAAGGTTTCAGGTTTCTCCAAAGTCTTCCCATCTCTTAACTGTTAAGAGAATCTTTAGATACCTTAAAGGAAAACCAACATTAGGCCTTTGGTATTCTAAGGATTCTCTATTGGAATATATGCTTACACTGATAGTGACTATGCTGAAGCTACACAAGATAGGAAGTCAACAACTAGAGGTTGTCAGTTTTTAGGAAATAGACTGATTTCTTGGCAATGCAAGAAACAAACTGTAGTTGCCACTTCTACAACTGAAGCTGAATATGTGGCTGCTGCAAGTTACTGTGGATAGGTTCTATGGATCCAAAACCAACTACTAGATTATGGGTACAATTTTATGGATACTGTTATTTACATTGACAATACTAGTACTATCTGCATAATAGAAAATCCTGTTCAACATTCTAAAACAAAACATATAGAGATTAGGCATCATTTTATAAGAGATTGCAATGCTAAAAAGTTGATTCAAATGGCTAAAATTGATACTCAACATAATGTAGCAGATCTTCTTACAAAAGGTTTTGATGCTGGTAGATTTCAGTACTTGGTCTCAAGTATTGGAATGCTCAATCCCTAGTGCCCAAATCTCTTGTTTGTTTTTGTAAAGTTTGTTAAAAGTTAGTACAGTTAATTCTGTGTAAATTAATACTGTCAGTTCTAATTAGTACTGCTAGTTATATTTAAAACTGTTTGTCAAAACTGTTACTTATAGTTAGTACTGCTAGTTATTTCTGTGTCTCATTGTTAATCCTGTTAGTATCATTTAATACTGCTAGACAAGAAACAATGGTTAGATTTTGTTTTTCTTGTTTCTGTGCTAACTCTTTCAGGATAAGCAATGAAGTGTGAAATTGGTTACTCAATAGTTCATTATTTGAGGGGAGGAATGTTGTTTGTTCCTCAGAGTGTTGGTTTTCTCACCACACAACAAATGGTCATCAGTTCACCATGTCTCATAGACAATAAAGAATTGACTAGTCCAGAGCAAACGGCTCCTGGTAAAGACTTCACAAATCCGTTTATAGTTGATAGTTTACTCAAAACTATATGGTCATCAATGCACCATGTTTTTACAATGAAGCATTGGCTAGTCCAAAGCAAACGGCTATTGGTAAAGACTCCACAAATCCGTTTATAGTTGATAGTTTACTCAAAACTATATGGTTCTCATTGCACCATGTTTCTCTAATGAAGCAATGGCTAGTCCAAAGCAAACGGCTATTGGTAAAGACTCCTCAAATCCGTTTATGGCTGGTAGTTTGCCAAAAACTACACTTTGTGTGAGTTTGTGAGCTAAAAGAACAGAGAGAATTGGTGAGCTCAAAAACAGAAAGAGAGCTGTGTGAAAAATAGACAGAGTGCAATGTGAGTTAAAAAGAATTGAGAGATTCAATGTGAGCTTAAAAACAGAAAGAGAGATTGTGTGAATCTATCTTTGAATGATACAAAAGTTTGGAGTTTGTACTGCTGTTGGTGGAGAAGTTAATACTGCTAGGCTTATTTTAGTACTGCTAGACCAAATTTAGTACTGCTGGATGACCGTTAGTACTGTTTGAGTCTAACAGATTTTTCATTAATTAATAGAGCCGTTGAGATATTTCCGCCAAATACCTATGGAATAGGGGTTTGACCAATTGGACTTTCGTGATCCTACTATAAATTCACATGGTTTATTCACGATAACTTCTAATTTCTTTAAATTGGTCAAATAATATCTCTACGTTTTCTCTATATAATTGCAATTAACTTTCTCCAGCCTTCATACTTACATACACGATCATATCCCACACGATTACTCACACTTTTAATCATGGCAAATTTGGAATTTTGTGACAAGCACAACATGGTCGCGTTTTTAGAGAAATCTACAGGCAGTGACGGGTTTCATCAAATCATCGATTTCCTAAATCGAAGTTACATTTGCTATGCACTGACAAAGAAGCCAGATGTTTGTGTCTCATATATCAAACAATTTTGGAGGTCTGCTGAGGTTTCTACTGCTGAAAATGGAGAAGTCAAGATAACTGCTACTATTGATGGTCACTCCCTGACTATCACTGAGGGATCTTTACGAAGACATCTCAAGTTGGATGATCAGGATGGTCTTTCTTCTATTCCCAACTCAGAGATATTTGAGCAATTGGCGCTTATGGGATATCACACAGACTCAGATAAGTTAACTTTTCAAAAGGGTGCTTTTTCACCTCAATGGAGGTTTCTTATTCATAATATTCTTCATTGCCTTAGCCCAAAGAAGACTGCTTGGGAGCAGTTTAGTAGTAATATTGCAGCTGCTCTTATCTGCTTAGCTACCAATAGGAAGTTTAATTTCTCTAGGATGATTTTTGAGCATATGGTGTCCAATATCTCTAGCCCCCATAAGTTTTTGATGTACCTTAGGTTCCTTCAAATATGTCTAGATATGAAGAGAAACCAGCTTCAACAACACACCAGAACATATCCAGTACCCTCTCTAAGCATGAAAGTGTTTAACAATATGAAGAGACATACAAAGGCATTTTCAAGACAAGAAGTTGCACTTTTCCCTACTATGTTAGCTGTCACTACACCTTCCACTTCCCCTTCCCGAATCACATCTTCACCTTCCCACTCACCTGAACCTACAACTCAACACTCACCTGAACCTTCAACTCAACACTCACCTGATAATATCACTGCTACTGCATCACAACCATCACCAACACAACCATCACCAACACAACCATCACCAACACATCAATCACCTGGAGCAGAACACCATTTCCCTACACCCCATGACTCACCTCTCTATGCCGTTTACTCACATAGAAGTGATGAGGGTAGCTTGAAACTTAATGAATTGATGAATTTGGTTACCAAACTTTCTGACAGGATTGGAGCATTGGAGGTTGACTTGAAGAAGACAAAGAAAACCTACAGTTCTGCATATACTAAGCTTATTCTCAGGGTCAAGAAGCTAGAGTCTCAACTAAAGACTGGGAAAGCAAGGAGAAAAGCTAGGGTTGTTCTCTCAGATGATGAAGTCATTGAAGATGATTCTTCCAAACAAGGGAGGAAATTATCTGAAGAAGAGGTTCAAGAAAAAGCAAGTACCGAAACTGAACTATTTATTCAAGAAGTGACTCTAACTGAAGTCATTCAAGCTCAAGAAGGAAGTGAAAAGGAAGTGATGAAGTTAGTACTGCTGGTGCAAAGAAAGGTACTGCTAGTGAAGAGGCTCCAATAGTTAGTACTGCTGAGGTAAACATTGGTACTGCTGGACAAACTGTTACGTATACAAGAAGGAGTGCAGAGAAAAGGTCAAGACAAGACAAGGGAAAAGCCATAATGATAGAGTCTGAGCCCAAGAAGAAGTCTAAGAAGGAGCTTGAGCAAGAAAGGTTGAGTTTTGCTGAAGCCATCAGACTTGAAGAGCAAATGAATGAGGAACAAAGAGCTCAGATTGCAAGAGATGAAGAGATTGCAAGACAATGGGAAGAAGAGGAAAGACAAAGAGCTATGGATGAAGCCAAGTCTACTAAGAAGATAGATTGGAATGATCCTTCAGTCATAAGGTATCATACTCTAAAGATGAAACCAAAGACAGTTGCCCAAGCAAGGAATAATATGATCAAATACTTGAAGAATCAGGGGAACTACAAGATTAGTGACTTCAAGGGAATGTCTTACAATGACATTAGGCCAATCTTTGAAAAGGTTTGGGATTTTAATCAAAATATTGAGCCTATGGATGCAGGAGCATGGGAATTGAAAAGCTAAAAGTCCCTAAAAAAGAAAGTACACCTGAAAAGATTATGGAAGAAGATGTTGATACCCAAGAAGAAATGAAAGAAGTTGTTAAAGAACCTGGAGCAAAGAGAAAGAAGTCGATTCCTAGAAAAAGCGCAAGGAAGAGACAAAAGATGGAGGAAGATGCTGAGAAGGAAGAACTCAAAGGATTTTTGGATATAATACCAAGAGAAGAGGTTCCTATAGAGGTCGAATCTATATCTACAAAGTTTCCAATTATGGATTGGAAGACTTGTGTTTTGACAGAGAATTTCATGTATTATCAAGTATTCAGAGGAGATGGCAGTTCCAAGAACTACAAAGTTTTGAGTGAGATGCTTGAAGACTTTGATAGACTAGATGTAGAGGAATTGTACAGACTTGTCAAGGAAAAGTATAGTGCTTCAAGACTGGAGGGATTTGATTTGATGCTTTAGGGAGATTTATATACTCTATTTGAGTCTGATGAAGAAGATGAGATTTGGAAAAATCAGCATGAATACAATCTGATAAGCTGGAGATTATGTGACTTTTGTGGTATTTACATTTTGTTGATGGAAAATGGGTTAGCAATTCATATGTTGACAGAGAAGAAATATCCTTTAAGCCAAGAGATGATTTCCAAGATGTTGAAGAAGAAATTAGAGGTTGATCATGAGAGTTCACAGGCGATTGAACTTCTAAGGTTTATAAGATCTCAAGTGCAGAAGTAAAAGAAATGTTTGAAAGAATCATCAGCAAAGGAAGAAGACTAGAAGATTTAATTCAGAAGAAACTTGATGATTTGAAGGACAATCACAAGTTTAGGGGAGGATTGTTAGGAATAAATCTTCACAAGAGTTAATACTGCCAAGGTGTAACTGACAGTACTAATGGAGTTAGTACTGCCAGTACAAACTTAGTACTGCCAGTGTTAATTAATACTGCTAGTAGAAAAGAGTTAGTACTGCTGATGGTCAAAGCTGCTGAATTGAAGATAAGGATGCATGGAGATTATTACGGGATGGTTATATTTGAATTGTAACTGATCCTAAAAGATAGGCTGTTATCTTTGTGAAGGACTCTTTGTGTTCTATAAAAGGAGATCCTAAGTTTTAGAATAAATATATACTTTTCAAGTGATAGAAATACTTAGAGAGAAAAATTGTAATAGCTTCAAGGTTTGTAACCCCAGTACTACAAGAGTACTCGTATTATTCTAATAATATTGAAGCAGTGTGTTCATTGTTCATTTTTTGTTTAGTTATCACTGTTTTATTGATAAACACCTCTAGAGTATCAAAGTGTAAATTCCGCATACACTTTGGTATACATACAAAGTCTCAATCTTTGTTATTTTGGATTCTTCCAAGATAACAAACACTTTACTACATAAAGAATCGATCAAGGTGTGGGATCAACACTAAGTCATGGGTTTGAGTGCTTTTACATATATTCAATGTCATATTGCACCAATTGTCCAACTGTTTGAGATATTGGCACGGTGACTGGGTTTCTTCAAACCTACGAGCTCACCAATATTATTGTTAACGTTTTCGAGTATCATATTCAGGTGAAGGAAATGATCAGTAGGATTGTGATGCATGTTAGCAGACTTTAAGACATCCTGTATGGATTGTATTTCTGGAAGATTTGTTTGTGTTTTGTTCTGGATTTGAGTATTTTGAGGATTTGGTTTGAGACTAGTATGGACCCCTGCGTGGGCTTATGGCTATAATAATTAGCGACTATGTGTTGTATTCTTTTTGGGACTTCACTCAAATCTGTATATGAGGTGGATGATCTTCATGACACTTTTCATTAATGCATTTTAGTTTTCTCTATTATGTATCTTGTGTTATGATTAATCATTCCCGTCGCATTCATGTGTTTCCGCCTATGTCGGGGTGTGACAGATTGGTAATCAGAGCCAAGGTTATAGAGAACTAGGTGGTTTGGCCTAGACTATAACCTAGGAACCTTCATATAGTTGCGTTGTAGGATCTATGTGTGCAGTGTTCCACTTATACCTGCTTATGTGGTTATATAGTATATCGTATTAGATAAGTCAATCATTGAAATGTGTGAGCCTAATACTAAGTATGACTGAGAAAGGATACATGTATACATACGGTGGCCAACATAATTATAAACATATCACGACTCACGCGCATTTGGTAATATCGTTCACACAAATTGGTGTTGAAACCATAGGACCATATTATGCGTAGTATAGTATATTAAGTTATCCTATACATATTGACCGTCCCACCTACCTAACATTATCTATGTCCTCCTTTGTGTAGATGATGCTGCCAAGGATGACGACACAAAGTGCTGTCCGGGCAACTGCCACACCACGAGGTGGAAGAACGGGTGGACGGACTGGTAGAGGTGGTGGTAGAACTGAAGGTCGATCTGATGATCAGGGTAATGGTAGGGTTGATGGCCAAGGTAGAAAGTAGGTGGTCAAGGTCGTGAGGTAAATGATGGTGTTGACGGAGTCCCTGACTTCTCCACCATCATTGCACAACAGTTGCGTAATTTACTTCCTACTATTGTAGCCTAAGTAGGCAACCAAGGTAGAGGTCAAGGGAATGGTAGGAATCAAAATGGCGATGCCATCAATGACAACATCTGGGGTGATGTTAGGAATGTCATTGAGAACAATGACCATAGGGGTTATACCTATAAGGAGTGCTTAGTGTGTAACCCAAAGGAGTATGATGGTAAGGGAGGTGCTATATGTGGAAACTAGAAGGGGGAGGGTTGAATAGTTTTTACCGTTTTAAAATTAAAACCTAGATTGTCAACTTATGTAAATTCAAGAGATATAGACAAGTGTATATGATAGCGATGCAATAAGTAAATAAACAATCTACGAGATATAAACAAGTAAAGATAAGAAAGATCAAACCGATGACACAATGATTTATAGTGGTTCGGATACAAAGCTCCTTTTTGCCCTACTCCACTCCCCAAGTACCCAACTTGAGAGTTATCTTCACTATGTCAACAAGCTCCCTTTAGGCGGAGAAAACACCGTACACGCTCGCTTAACTTTTTTCTGGTACCTATGCTAAATACGAGTTCTACTTCGAGACTAGAACCAATCTAACACCCACTATTGAATTTTGTGGCCTTATATATAACTATTCATACACATTTGATACACACAACACACCTCACACTAAGATATATAAGATGAATGATATTAAATCACAAATCGTGATGACACAACTAAACTAATAAACTCTGAAGTTGACGTACTTCTATGTTTGAATGTTCTTCACTAAAGAGTGGAATGAGTTGATCACTTGTAATGGATTATGTAACAAGTATAATGATCAAAGAATGTACAAAAGATGAAAATACGTGTAAGAAAATACTTTTCCAGAGTTTTCTAAAATGAAGACTTAAGGTTGCTATTTATAGGCAAACCTTTAAAATTAAAATATGTCCCTGGGGAGTCAAACTTCGTGCCGAGGGGGGGGGGGGGACTCACGGTGGGGGGCGGGGAGTCCTCATCACCTCAGGATCGCCGTTAGTGCTTTTGGTGGATCCGTGGGTGGAGCTGGGATAAAATTTGTCATTTTATGATTAACCATAAATCTATACAAAATATGGTTTTGTACTTATTAAAACTAGTTTAATAGACTCTTCTAGAAGAAAATTTTTCTTATAATGAATAGGGATTTATTTTATATTTTTGGCAAAGATCTGTTCCACTTATGGTTAATCCTATTTTTTTCTTACATGTATTAGTATAAAACATAGACTTATAATTAATTATGGGTTTACTTAATCATTCTTGGATCAGAAAATGTTTATGCAAATGATGATATTTTTCTTTGATCATTAACTATGTATAATAATGCCATATTCATACCTTAAGTGATTAGTCGTCGTTAAATAAACTTTCGACTAAATAACTTGTTTACGTAAACTTTTACGTAGTATGACATTATATTTGTTATTTCAATAAACATGAAAGATCCCATGTAAAATATAAATATATTTTTACGTGTAATATTTGTAATTAACAATTCTTCCTTTTGGAGGTGACAAAATATAAACTCATCCTTATTTAAAAGTTATTAAATAAGTGTTTAGTAGATGAGTTTACATATCTTCTCCCCTTTTTTGTCGAAGCAAAAAGTGTAGTACAGGTCTTCCTTGCATGTCTTGATTTGACGAATGCTAAGTGACTTGATAACGAATGCAAGGTAAAAAAATAAAGACTAATTGCAAGTGCCCCCCCCCCTCCTCCTTTAAGTGGATGATCCCCTTGGTTGGTAAAGTAACAAGGAATTGAGCTATGGTGCGTATGCTACAAAACAAGTTTGGAGACTCGCATAGATATATATTTATTAATATATATTTATTTTTCCTATTTATTACAAAACAAAGTTAGTAGACTAGCATATATATATATATATATATATATATGATAATCACAAATGTACACATATACATAATGAACATACATCATCAACACAACAAAAGAAAATAATGCTTAATCCATTATAAGGGATTTAAACATAAAATTTGGCATTAAAGCCTTACATGATAATCTCAAACTAGAAAAGAAAAATATTAAAAATCCTAAATCTTGAGATATATCATTTTCCCATATAATCTGAAGTTGCATGCGGCTAATGCGGAAAGTATGGTGGGTTTCATGCCTTGTGGTGCTACAACATTGACAAACCATGTTGTGGAGGTGAGGCATGCCATTTGGGTGAACAAAATCCAAGATATTTGGAGAATTAGGAAAATCTTGATTTCCTGGATTTGGTGGTGGATTGTGAATGTTTTCAAGTGGAGGTGCATTGTTGTTAATGTTAACAAATAATGGTTGGGTTGATGGTAGTGGTTCAAATCCGGGTGGTGGATTTGGAAAACTGGGAGGTGGTAATGAGACACGTGGAGGTGGAGATGGATTAGAAGGGCCCGGTGGCCAATTGTCCATCGTTGACACATAAGGGAGTTTTTGAGGTTCTTGTTTTATCAGAATGACAAAACAAAGTTTAGATGGAGGTGCAACGTGAGTTGGTGTTGAAGACTCATTTGGTGATGATGAAGAGGTATAGTGTGTGCTTTTGCTAGAGATGGATTTTGATGGAGCTTGAGGTGGTGAAAGGGATTTCTTTCTAGGAGGTGGTGAAGGAGTTCTCTCATTTGGTTGTTCTTCACTTGAGGATGTGAGATTGACATAGTTTGGATACTTGACACTCATTCTTGCGGTTTTCTTTTGAAGTTTGGTGAGTTTGTTTTGGATGAACTAGTCATGGGTATGAGCTAGCAAGGTTGTATATGAGAAATATGAAGAGAATGGTGTTTAAGGGTGATGATTATATGGTGAAAAGAGGTGAAGTGAATTATATAATGGTTCTTGGATTATACGAAGAACATGTTATATCCTAAGGTATAAGATCCCACATAGTATCATATAGCATGATTATAAGATAAACTAGAAAAAGTTAAAAATCAAGAAAACTCGAATTTTGGCGCCTGGACTGAGTGAGCCACGGATCTACCAAAACAACATACGGATCTACCATATGGTGGATCTGTGGGTCGCAGCTTTCAATAAAAACAACCAGAACATCAATTTGCATTCCAAACACAAAGCAAATCATCATGCAAGTACCATTATCATCTACCACATATCATCCATATGATAACAATATCCATAAAACATAATATTACATAGTGCGTACAAAGTTTTAACACACAAAAGTTCTCAATTCATCAAATCCTAATATGAAATTGTTAATCAAAGATGCAAGTTATCACATACCACAAGAACATATAGGCATAAGAAAAGCATAATCATTTTATATTTTCCAGATACTTGGTGATGGTGCCAACATAGCGGTTCAAGCATTTAAACATTCCTCTCTTCTCTCGTTGGGCTTTGGTTAGATCCTCATTGTTAGATAGCTCATCATAGAACTTGAGAAAAGATGGTGCTTCATTGTCATAAGATGATGAAGATGAAGAGGAGATGACCGAGGGAGAGGCAATTTTCTTTCCCTTCTCTTTGCTAGGATTTCTTAAAATGTCTAGAGGATCCATGACATGTTCATGAAATGTGAACCTAGCAATTGGGACAATGGCTTGAGGGTTTGTGTCAAGGATATGATTGTAAAGACGGGTCAAAATCATGGCAAAAGGCATGTGGCCTTTGCGCTTGTTTATGACTTCCTCCATTCGATAAATGATCATCGAAGTGAAGTTGAACTTTCTTCCAATGGTTAGGTAGTAAAGCATGTATGTAGTGCATGCTTTTACTTTGTTTCTTTTGACTTCAAGACTATGATAGAATTCAAGTACAAATCTAGGACATATTGGTTCGTTGAGAGTAAGAAAAGGCTCGAGACCTATAGCTTAAAAGAAAGGGAGCATATTATTTTCGGCAATGAAGGATGGAGTAACAATTCTTCCTTCATGGAAAAGACGCTTTTCAAGAGTGCGATAGGATTCTCTAAGTTCTTCATCCATTTGTCTAGTACGATGAACTCTAGGTAGATACTCTTTAGTTTGTTGATAGTCCATTTATGTCGTGATTTCACCTATAAATTTAATAGTAATAACTCAATAAGTGAAAACTACAATATAAGTGTGTTTGTGTGGACTTCATGTGGGTGTGCGATTTGCTTGACTCTAACAAAATGGAAATAGTGATAGTAATAATAATAAGCAAACCTTGTTGCACAACATATGTTTGATATTGCTCTAAATGAATGAATCGAACAATGCTTACGAGTTAAGAATTTCATATACACATTCAAGAGTCTTAATGCATGAAGATAATGTTTTTGCGTTGTATTAACAATGTAGTTAAACAACCCTTGTTTTGAAAAGTTCCTAGAAGTGAAAATCATAACTTGGGGTTTTTGTCAAAAATTGACTCTTGGCGAATCGCTTCAATTATGATTTTTGAGTATCAAAGTAGTTCTACATTGTTATATATTAGTTCTAATTAAACGAAAATAAAAAGAAAAATTAAAAGCCCCAAATTATATAATTTGATTAAAATCAAAACCCTAGATATGAAATTAAATAGAAAATAAGATGAAATCACTTACAATAGTTGTTATAGATTGGTGATTTGTTGATGATCTTGTAGATAATATGCTTCAATTGCCGATTTGAGTAATGTTTGTTTTAGGGTTTTAGTGTTTAAGTTCGTGGGTGTGTTTGTTTAATGTTTGTTGTGGTCCCAATTTGTTTCAAATTAATTATTTACCCGCGATCTGTGACGCATGGATCTACTTAAATAATGCACGGATCTGCGTTAGGTGGATCCGTGATCCGCAAGTGTCCTCAAATATGGACAAAATCGATTTTTAGGCAAATTGAGATATGGTGTTGTGTTTTTGGCAATTTAAGTATGCTATATATACTATTAGGAGTATGTGATATAATTTTTGGACTCGACGTCCAAGTTTTGAACAAATCGTGCAACTTGTCCTGAATTTCCTGGTGGAATTTCAACGTAGTCGATCCTACTAGGAGTGTATTATCTTTTATCATAAGTTTGACCATTACTAATAACACAATCATTTGTGAACATTTAGACTCAACAAAACATCGTCAACACAAGTGTGAGTTGCAATTCGATGATTATTATTTTTGTCCTTTTTAATCGATTTTGTAATTTTCATGTATTGACCATACATGTAGATTTTGAAAATATCTATGGTTATTTTATTGATATCTTTTTAATCTAATAAAATTCTAATCTCGATTATGTTCACGATTGGAAGTTTTGTAATTGGAACTTGTAATGAGAATTAACATCTTTTGAATAATGATTAATTACTTCATTAAATTTCCGCTTACGATTATTTTTGAGACGATGGAGAATCACTATCCATGATAAGTTCCATCATTCCTAATCCTAATCGTAAATAATTAAATACTTCATGTTTTAAAGGCTTAGTAAATATATTGGCTATATTATCCTCAGATGCAACTTTCTCGATAGAAATATTACCCTTTTGGACATTATCGCGTAGAAAGTGGTGATATAACACCCCGTGTTTTCAAGTCATTGACGACGTCAATGAATCTACTATTTATTCTTGGTGTTGTGCGCGTTTACTTTTAATTTCATGTATTAATTAAAATCGCGTAAGCTAAAAACAATCATTCAATGTAAACGGGCATCATACAATTAAGCGTTTATATCAATCAAGTATTAAATAATTATTTTGAGAATAATTATGGTCCTTGTTTATTATATTTTTATCGGTTACGTAAAGTGTTTACGTTTCGCGATAAATTAAGTTTAGGCATTCCCGGAACCACAAAAATATTTCTACGCTTCAACAAATACCCACAATTGTACCCAATACCCAAAGTTTTATTAAACTTCACCCAAGTTAATATCATTTTTCACCTTGTACATTGGAAAAATAAACCAAGACATGTACATTAGCAAAATAAACTCTTGTATGTAAAAACCTACAACTAGTAACTTGCAACTTTCATATATGATACTAGATATGTTGTTAATATCAAAAAGTTTCTAGAAACCCTTCCCCCCCTCTCTACCCACGGCACAACAACAACTAGGAGACCAAGATCACACAAAAGTCTTCCACTTGGTCTTGTACAACATATCCTCATTAAACCTAGCCATACCATGTTTCACTTTGACCATAAGAAATTCCATGAATTACTCATCCATGTCTTGGACTACTATTGCATCTTTTTGACTAGCTAACACCATATATACAAGTATACAAGAGATAGATAACACACATATGCAAAACACTTAACAAGAAAATCAAACAAACACTCTCTCTTTCTCTCTACTCACCCACGGCAACAAACACCCCTTATACATAATCTATGCCTTGATTTTCCTAGACCATACACACCATCACACATCATTCCTAAGATATACTAAGGTGTTTGCAAGCCTTGGTTAACCATTTACAAGTATTGAAGCAAGAAAGGAAGATTAGGGTTTCTAATGGAAAACTAGGGTCGTTGACGTCGTCAATAAACCCACAATGTATCTTTTGTATTGTACGCGTTTGCTTTAAATCGTAAAATGTTAAGTTAAATCGCGTAGGCTAAAAATTAGCGTTCA
>BQNB010012253.1:0-79617 GCA_026074375.1 Tanacetum coccineum | reverse complement strand
CAGTTTTTTAAGTTTAGCATAAGACTCTTTACATTCATTTGAACAGGAAGTTACCTTTGTGTCTGAGCCTGAGCTGTTGTAAGCCATCAAAGCATAATCCTCTTCTTCTTCTGAGTGACTGGTCCAATCTACACCTTCTCCATCAATAGTCACCAATGCTTTAGAGTCCTCCTGCTTACCAGATCTTCTTCCATTCTCTTTATCCTTATTTCCAAAGTTCTAAGCATCTCTCCTCCTACTATCTTGATTTCCCTTGGTTCTATACTCTCTAGCAAAATGGCCTATCTTGTGGCAATTATAGCACTCGACTTTGGTTTTATCAAAACCAACTGGTTCCTTTGCATCAAGTTGTAGCTTTTTACCAGTCTTTTTGTAGAACTTTTTCATTCTCATCAAAATCATGGCTACCTGTCATTTCAAGTCCATTTCTTCTAAGTCAAATTCATCAAGTTGTTCTAAGTCCTCATGATCCAATTGAGGGCAACTGGATTGATTTGCAAGTAAGGAGTATGATGAAGTTTGTTTATACTATGAGTTAGTATTAGAAACACTATAAGCAGTACTAACATCATTAGTACTGCTGATGTTCTCAAAGACAAATGCCACATTTTGCGTGCTAGAAGATGATGCAGTAGATCCTTTTACATCATTCTCAAAGACTCTTAGATTATTATACAGATCATCAAAGCTGAGACTGTCCACTCCTGGCTTGGTCCTCATGATTAAGGAAACTTGAGACCAGGCAGAAGGTAGAGATCTAAGGAATTTCTGATTTGCATCCTTAGTAGATACACATGCCTTATGAATCTCTAATTGACTCAGAAGACTTTGGAATTTGTCATACCCTTTATGCAGTCCTTCTGAGTTTGATACAGAGAATCCTTCAAACTGTTTCTTTAAGATATACTTCTGCATCTTCTTTGATTCGTCATTTCCACCAAATCTAGATTTGATGGCATCCCACATCTCTTTTGCATCAGTCAGTTTATGAAATTTAGCAAGATGATCTTCTGGTAAAGCCATAAGCAAAGTGGTCCTACCTTTTTTTTCTCTTTCTCTGGCTAAGATTTCTTCTGCAGTCCTTAGAGGCAAAACCTTGATTTGACCTTGTGTATCTGTGGTGATTGATACAGGTCTATTCCCATTTTGTATAACTTCCCAGATTGGATAGTCTGTATAAGCCAAATAATGTTCCATTTTCATGGCCCATATATCGTATTCTCCCTTTTTGAGAATAGGAAGTTTGATGGTTGAAACAGTATGAGGAGTTTGCTGTGTTGGTGTTTGTGATGATAGTGGTGGTGGTGGTGGTGGAATTTCATCTTGTGAACCAGACATGATTCGTTTTGTAAGATAGAGATTTATAACTGGTTTTTGTTCTTCTTACTTAGAGTTTCTCACAGGCTCTGATACCACTTGTGAGTCCCAAACTGAACAGATATTTAAGTTGTTGTAGTTAAAAAGCTCGTAGTTAGACTTTGGGTTAGGTCGGTCGGTCCGCCTTATGGTGTGCACCGGTTTACTCGTCCCTTCTGTCGGCGATGCGCTCCTGGCCTTAATTGGCTGGGTCGTGCCTCCGGCATTGTTACTTTGAAGAAATTAGAGTGCTCAAAGCAAGCCTATGCTCTAATACCACTTGTGAGTCCCAAACTGAACAGATCTTTGCAGCCTGCTAAGGGTGATAGCCAACTTGTATAAATACAGATTGACTATAGAGAAACATTGACTATGAATACTTATTGTATATGCGGAATCTACACAAGAGTATTAAGAAGAACAATGAAAAACTAAACTTTGATTTCTATTAATCTGCTAAAGTGATTACAAATTACTAACTATGAGATATGATTGTATGAGATGAGTTGTTCTTGTTCTTCTCTCTCTAATGTCGTAGGGTTCCTTTTATAGACCAAGGATAAACCCTAACAGACTTACAAAATGCACAAAAGATAATACATATCCTTTCCTACGATATCTCATACATATCTCTTAAACGGTACTAACTATTTTATACTAACGGTACTAACTATCTGAGCAGTACTTAACACTTTGTACTGTCAGTACTAACTATAACTATCGGTACTAAGTATATACCTAATGGTACTAAGTCAGGAATGAATAATTCCCAACATCTAGCAATGTGTGATTTTTCTTATGATGCTCAATGCTTACATTCGCTATCACTTAAAGGAGTTACGTTGTAGTGCTCAGTGTCTCATCTAGTTGAGGATTCTTTCAAGAGGTTGCGGTCTACTTATACTTTTGTGCTTTGTAGTATGAGTTCGACGTCATGTGGATAAACAAGACATAAGACACAAGTTTGGTAAATTCTATTTCTTCATCAAATTCGTTATACTCAGTTTTCTTCATCAGTGATCATTATATAGAGCCTACTGAGTTTGAGATTCAAGGGATGGTTAACATACTTTTCAGAGGAAGCTTATTGTTAACATGTTTAACCATCTACATGCACCACTTGAGGGGAAGTGTTTCCTTACTACTACTAGTCATTTATTACTACTGCTAGTTTATGTTTCTACTGCTCAAAGTCATTTTTTGTATTATGCTTCATGGCGGGTATTTTGAGTATTGGAAGGCTGGATTAGTAGTTGTGGTATATGATTTGTAGCTGTTATGATCCAAGTTGCATATCTACAGAAGACCCCTATTAGATGATTACAAAAAGGGGAAGAAGATTACAGGTTTATTGATTTGTAGCTTATTTATGTGTGGTGGCATGTTCAAGAAGATCTTAAGTCAAGGGGAAGCATTAAAGATTATTTCATTCATGGAGATAGTTTTGTAATATCAAATAGGGGAAGATTGTTAGGTTTATTGATTTGATGATTACAAAACTACATATGCTTAAATGAAGACGAATGAAATAACAAGGCCTTAATATGACACTTTGGTATTCTACATATGGAAGAATTAAAAGCTGGAAGATTTCCATGAAGATATGCATTGAAAAGTCAAAGAATATCAAAGATAAAGGAAGGTTTTAATTAGTTTTAATTATCTTCCTAATACAATTAATTTGATTCCTTTGTAAGCCTTAATATCCCACTATAAAAAGGGTATTAGGCATGTAGGTTTAAGCATCCAAAAAATATAGAACTCTCCCATAAGAGTCTAGAAAAATGTGTATGTGTGTACACGTTTAGTTAGTAGTTAGATTTATAGTTTATTAGTTAGTAGCTCCAAGTTATAGAATTGGGGCAAGGTGGAAACGTATGGAATAAAAACCTTTTGTTGATCCCAGTCTGAATAGATCTTTCTAGCCTGTTAAGGGTGGTAGCTAATCTGGATAGATCCAAACTAACTATAAGAGAAACAATGACTATGAACAATATAAGTTATGCGGAAACTAACTTATACTGCTAAAAAGAACAATGAATAAAACAGAATTTTGATTACTATTAATCTGCTAGGTTACAGATTACTAACTATGAATCTTTGTGAAAACTTGTATATCTAACTAGTGCCGTAGGGTTCCTTTTATACACTAAGGAAACCCTAATGGGCTTACAAAATGCGTTAAGTGATCATGCATATCTATTCCTAATATATCTCATGCATATCGCTTAAGCAGTACTATCTATATATGCTAACAGTACTAACTTACTACTAACAGTACTAACTCTACTACCAGTACTAACATATATACTGGTAGTACTAGCTATTTATAACTAACAGTACTAACTACTTAGTCTATTTTCTTAAATCTTTAGCATTCTTCACCAGCAGCACTAAGTAGAACTAGCAGTAGTAACTTGTATAAGTAGCAGCACTAAGTTATAGAAACTTTTAAAACCCAACAATCCTCCCCTAAACATGATGTTCACTTGTTAACCTTCATGTTTCTTTAGTTTGAACTTCTTGAACACTAGGAGGATGTATCCAAACATACTACTACTCTTTAATCTGCTCTTTGATGAACTTGAACTCTTTTATTACTCTATAAACTTGAAATTCTTTAGCTTCTAGTCTTTTTCATCATCACAACATCTCAGCATCTCAACAACTCAGCAACACAGCAATACAGCAATACCAACTAAGTTGGCCTTGCAGTTTTTTGCAAACTACCAGCCATAAACGAATTTGATATTTCTTTACCAGTAGCCGTTTGCTCTGGAATAGCCAATGCTTCATTGCAATAACATGGTGCATTGATAACCATATAGTTTTGAGTAAACTATCAACTATTAACGAATTTGAGATGTCTTTACCAAGAGTCGTTTGCTTTGGACTAGCCAATTCTTTACTGTAAAGCATGGTGAGTTAAGAACCATATAGTTTTTGGCAAACTATCAACCATTAACGGATTTGAGATGTCTTTACCTAGAGCTGTTTGCTTTAGACTAGACAGTTCTTGATGTCTGTTAGACATGGTGAACTAATGACCATTTGTTGTGTTGTTATAAATCCAACACTTAAAGATCCTTCTCACTTCCATCATAGCTTCCATATTTATCAATCTGCTTTTGAATAAACCTAAGCAGATTATAAGCACTTTCACTTGCAGACTCAGCTAACAATTTCAAAGACATCATCCTCTCAAGTGTTTCTTTTATGAGTGGATATTTTCTTTTTGCAAGCATATGAATCTCAGTAGCATCTTCCAGTGTCAAGGTATGAACTCCACAATTCTCATAGAAATTCCAGCTCTTAAGATTCCATCTTTTTTGATTCTGCCAGAGATCATCTTCTGTATTTGCATCAAACATTATCCTTAAATCTCCCCAAAGAACTAGATCAACACCTTATAGAGTAGTTGATTCAAACCTCTACATCACCAGGTTATATAACTCCTCAAGATCTAGCCTATCAAACATTGTCACCATCTTAGAAAAGGTTTTAATCTATCTAGAACTTTCATCAGATCTAAAGATCTTATAGTATATGCACTCTGCTCCATGTCTGTCAAGATGATAGAATTTTGATTCCCAGTTAATGATTGGAAATCTCTTCTTCAGGACTTCATAATCTATTTTTCCTTCTTCATCTGGAACTATCTTTAGAAAAGTCTTTAGATGCTCTTCTTCTTCAAGATCAAAGTCTGTCTTTTGCATTCTAGACTTCTTTTTTGCTTTCATCTTAAGTCTTCTGCCTGGTCTTTTTCTGGTACTCTCTTTATTTCCTTCTTGCTTAACTTAAACTTTAGTACTGTCAGGTTCTTCAAGAACCTTTTCCTCATGTACACCAGCTACCTTCTTATTTATCTTTTGAATCAATCTTTCATCCTCCTCAGACCCAATAGGTACAAAATCTGCAATTCTTTCTTGTTCCTTGATGTATAATACTTGAATCTCTTCAAGAGTCTTTTTGTTCAGCTGAGCATGTTTATATCTACCTGTATGTTTAAGGTAGGTCATCATTAGGCTTCTCAGTTGAGATTTTGTTGGAGGTTTATTCCTGATTACAGCTGTTGTTTCTAAAGCCAACTACTTCTTCCTATTTTCAAAATACTCTGCAAGTAACTTGGCTCTTTCATCCATAGTATACTTTTCCTGTTCTTCTTGAATCCATCTGATAGCTAATTCATGATCAGCATCTATTCTTGCTTGAACTTAATCATACAAATTTGCAATGTAGTTCAAAGATGATTGCTCTTGTCTCTGTCTCTCCAATCTAGCTTCTTCATCAAGTTCTGCTTGAACCTTTAATGCTATTTCAGCATATCTCTCAATTTATGCTTCACCTTGATCCTTTGATTTTACTTTTACTGGTTTAGGTTCTTCCTCAAGAACCCCTTTGCCTTTGTCTTTAGGATCAATTTTTAGAAGTGGCTTTAAGGTCAAAAATGATCTTGCAGGTCTTTTAGCATCTTTCTTTTCTTTGATTTCAACTCCTTTAAGCTTTGCCTTGTCACTTAACATTACCAAAGCATCAGCAAGAAAAATATCTTCATCTTCAAAGACACTTGTTGTAGTAGGAGGAGTCATTGGAGTAGCAGTACTAACTTCTGGTCTGCTGGCAGTATTAATGTTAAAAGCCGTACTAACTCCTATATTACCAGCAGCATTAATTGGTTCTTCATTGCTTCCTCCCTTTTTTAAAACCTCTGTATCATGTCACATTTAGCTCCTCAGTCTATATAGTCGATACCATGGGCTAAATCAACATCAAAATCTTCAAAAGCATCCAAGTTAGGTCCTGGTTTGGTACTTTTCCTCCTTTGTTTAGATACAGGCTCCTTCTTTCCCAACCTGTTCTTCATAGATAACCTTTTCACACTCTTTAACCATGCTCTGTAGATTGAGATACTGGGCTTGCACTTCTTCTCCAGCTTCTTGATTCTAGTTTTCAATTTAAGGATCTTTGCAGCCTAAGCATCCTTGGCAGTCTCCAAAGCAAGAACCCTGTTTGACTAGTTAGTGCAAAGAGATAATAACTCCTCTAGATTCAAGCCACTATCTCATGAAATTCTAAATTTCCTGTTGTTTTCTCCAAACACGCGATCATGTTATGTTGATCGACAAATTCCAAATCAGCCATAGATGTGTTGAAAAGTTGGACCTGCATCAATATTATCTTGTGTACCTGTATTATGATTAGCTTCTTTTGGACTTGCAGTTTTCTTAGCTTTATTTTCTGTAGTAACATGCTGATAGTTCATTGAATCAGTTAAATAATCAAGATCAAACAGCCAATTAGGTCCTTTTTCCTGCAACATTAGGTTTATTTTCCAAAAAATTTATATGCAAATTTTCTTCAATCCTCTTTGTTTCTAAATTGTATACCCTAAAAGCCTTGCTATTTAGAGAATACCTAACTAAAAACCCTTCATCGGATTTTTCCTCAAACTTTAGGTTTCCCTTTACAAGTTTGTTTACGTTTTTAAAGTTAACATGACCCAACCTCCTATGCCATTTGTTAGATTCATCAAATATGGCCTTTGCAATCAAACAAGATAAACCTCCAATAGGAACAATGTTCTCTAGGTTGAAACTGTACATATTGTTTTGTCTAGGGACTCTAAGTAATACTTGATTTTCACCAGGCAACTTAAAGTCAGGGGATAACACAAGACATTCAGTGTCTGTGAAGAGAACCTTGTTCTTCTTGTCACACATCTGTGACACAGAAAAGAGATTAAAATGTTGTAGTTCTTTCACAAAGCACACGTCCTTAAAATCTAACTTTCCAGTTTTTATTTTTCCTTTACCATATATATAACCTTTACTACCTCCAAAAGCAATAAGGCCACCATTATAGTCTTGATATTCAACAAGGTAGGATTTGTTTCCAGTCATGTGTCTGGAACATCCACTATCAACAATCCCTTTATTCTTTAAAGCTTTTTGTAGATCATCCTGCACATCAAATAAGAGAAATTAGTTTCTCTTAGGGACCCAAGCCATTGTTGACTTGGGTCTGCCTAGTAGATCTTTAAAATTAACATTTTTACTAAAGTTTGATCTACTATTGTATTTGGAGACTTTGTTCCATTAATGTCTTTTGGGTCTCTAATTACAACCTACTAAGGCCTTAACAGCAGTTTCCTTATTTTTCCTAATAGCACTAACTATTTTGTCGCTAGCAGTATTTACTTTAAGATTTGTAAAATTTGCTTTTGGTGATGTTGTTCTATTAAAAGGCATTCTAATAGGTGAATGAGACTTATAAAAATTATTTCTTAGTCTGATTTCAATCACAATGGGTCTGACAGTATTAACTTTCTAAGCAGTACTAGTTGTTGCTGCTTGACTAGAAAGATTTTGTCTAGCAGTATTAACTGGAAATATGCCAGTTTTAGTTAGTATTGCTTTTAGAACAAACTTGTTTTGGTGATTCAATCATTGCACATTGTTCCACACTCTATTCTCCCCTTGACCAGTAGCCCTACCCTTTTGTTTGTTTAATTCAACCTGTTTAGCCATTCTTTTCTCATGGAAATCACAATCTCTAATAAGATGGCTAAAGCTGCGACATACAAAGCATGCCTTTTTAGTGAAACCATATCCCAAACCCAACTTTTTGGACATTAAGCCATTTTAGTCTCTCTTGTCTGCTTTAGAAATTGAACTATATATGTTTTGTTCTTTAATAGTTTTCCTAGGAGTTTTTACATGCTTAACAGTATTAACAAAAGCAAAACTAGGTTTTTCCTGTTCTTTTAAAAGTTCAATCACATATTCATCATCACTGTCTGACTCATACTCCTTAATAATAGGAGCATTAGACCAAACTTTCAATTTACTTCCTGTTGTAGGTTCATTTACAACTGGTTTAGACACAGAGTCGGGTGTTTCTACACTAGAATTTGATTCACAAGAGGCAGTATCACTGGTTTTAGCATCAGATTCACTAGTTTTAGACTATTTTAGACCATATGTAAACTTTGACTCATCTATTCCAAAATCAAACTTATAAGGCATGTAGATTCCAGTCATTGGAGGGGAAACTGCATGCATTCCTTTAACTTTTGCAAATCTATCATTCATAGGACTATCTTCTAAATCACTAGACTGACTATCAAACACACTTTTAAGAACTTCTTTTTTCATAACTTAAGACACCTTCATGTATTTAATTTCCATACCCAAGCCCAGATTTGTCCCTAGTACTCATCTGACTATTTACCATTTTACTAAGGCCTTTAGAAGAACTTTGAAAATTTTCTAGTTTTGTTTTTAATTCTTCCTTTTCTTTTACAACTTCTGCTAATAGTTTCATATGATATGTGAGCACATTAGTTTTATCATCTAAATCAATTTTCATAAACCTAATTTTTTCTACATAAATAAGTTGATTTTGTTGATGACATACCAATTGAGCTTCCACCTTTTTTAAAGCATGAGTATAGGCTTGAATTTCTATACTAGCTACACCAAGTTGTTCCCTTTGTTCATCATATAATTTCTTAATCTTAGCATAAGATTCCTCACATTCTTTTGAACAAGATGTTACCTCAGTGTTCAAGCCTGAGTTGCTGTAAGCCATCAAAGCAAAGTTATCTTGCTCATCTTCTGCATGACCAGTCCAATCAACACCATCCCCATCAAGATTTACTAAAGCTTTAGGTTCCTCCTGTTTTTCAGGTCTCCTCTCATTGTCTTTTGCTTTATATCTAGTGTTTCCTGCATCTCTCCTTCTACTTTCTTAATTTCCTTTTGATCTTCACTCTCTAGCAAAGTGCCCTGTGTTATGGCAATTGAAGCACTCAACCTTGGTCTTGTCAAAGCCAACTGGTTCTTTGGCATCAAACTGCAGCCTTATCCTTGTCTTCTTGTAAAACTTCTTCAATCTCATGGAAATCATGGCCACTTGCCATTTCAAATCTATCTCTTCTAAATCAAACTCATTAACCTGTTCAAGATCTTCATGATCCAATTGTGGACCACTTGATTGATTAGCAAAAAAGGAGTACTTGAGTTCATCAGTGTATGATGAAGAGCCTTCTTTTTGTGAGTTATGGCCAGAAGAAGTAGAAACACCATAAACAGTACTAACATCATTAGTACTGTTAGTACTTTTAAAAGAAACAAATGCCACATTCTGTGAGCTGGAAGATGATGCAGTAGAGCCTTTAATATCTAACTTAAAGACTCTAAGGTTGTTATAGAGATCATCAAAACTAAGAGTATCTACTCCTAGCTTGGTCCTCATTATCAAGGATACTTGGGACCAAGAAGCAGGTAAAGACCTAAGAAACTTTTGATTGGCATCTTCAGTAGAGACACCTGCACCATGAATCTCAAGTTGACTCAGAAGACTCTAAAACCTGTCATAACCTTTGTGCAATCCTTTTGATTTGGATACAGAAAAGCTTTCAAATTATTGCTTGAGAATGTATTTCTGCATCTTCTTAGATTCATCATTGCCACCAAATCTGGAATTGATAGCTTCCCACATATCTTTAGCATTGGTTATTTTGTGAAATTTTTCTAAATGGTCTTTTGGTATAGACATGAGCAAGGTAGTCCTTGCTTTTCTTTCTTTTTCTCTAGCCAAAATCTCTTCAGCAGTTTTAGGAGGAAAAACCCTTATTTGTCCATTTGTATCTGTTGAGACTTGTACTGGACCATTCCTTTTGTATGACTTCCCATATAGGATAATTTGTATGCCCCAAGTAATGTTCCATTTTCATGGCCCATATGTCATACTCACCTTTCTTCAAAATAGGGAGTTTAATAGTTGACAAAGTGTGAGGGGCTTGTTGTGTAGGTGTAACTGGTGGTGGTGGTAGTGGTGGATTATCATCATGAAATTCAAATTCTCCTGCCATTGAATAGATCTGAAAGGTAAAGATTTATAACATATCTATTTTGATTCTTCTTACTCAGAGTTTCTCAACAAGCTCTGATACCACTTGTTGATCCCAGTCTGAATAGATCTTTCTAGCCTGTTAAGGGTGGTAGCTAATCTGGATAGATCCAAACTAACTACAAGAGAAACAATGACTATGAACAATATAAGTTATGCAGAAACTAACTTATACTCCTAAAAAGAACAATGAATAAAATAGAACTCTGATTACTATTAATCTGCTAGGTTACATATTACTAACTATGAATATTTGTGAAAACTTGTATATCAAACTAGTGCCATAGGGTTCCTTTTATACACTAAGGAAACCCTAATGGGCTTACAAAACGTGTTAAGGGATCATGCATATCTATTCCTAATATATCTCATGCATATCACTTAAGCAGTACTATTTATATATGCTAGCACTACTAACAGTACTAACTGTACTACCAGTACTAACATATATACTGGAAGTACTAACTATTTATAACTAACAGTACTAACTACTTAGTCTATTTTCTTAAATCTTTAGCATTCTTCACCAGCAGCACTAAGTAGAACTAGCAGTAGTAACTTGTATAAGTAGCAGCACTAAGTTGTAGAAACTTCTGAAACCCAACAATCCTCCCCTAAACATGATGTTTACTTTTTAAACCTTCATGTTTCTTAAGTTTGAGCTTCTTGAACACTAGAAGGATGTATCCAAAGATACTGCTACTCTTTAATCTGCTCTTTGATGAACTTGAACTCTTTTATTACTCTGTAAACTTGAAATTCTTTAGCTTCTAGTCTTTATCATCATCACAACATCTCAGCAACTCAGCAACACAGCAATACAGCAATACCAACTAAGTTGGCCTTATAGTTTTTGGCAAACTACCAGCCATAAATGGATTTGATATTTCTTTACCAGTAGCCATTTGCTCTGGAATAGCCAATGCTTCATTGTAATAACATGGTGCATTGATAACCATATAGTTTTGAGTAAACTATCAACTATCAATGGATTTGAGATGTCTTTACCAAGAGCCGTTTGCTTTGGACTAGCCAACTCTTTACTATAAAGCATGGTGAGTTGAGAACCATATAGTTTTTGGCAAACTATCAGCCATTAACGGATTTGAGATGTCTTTACCAAGAGTCGTTTGCTTTGGACTAGCCAGTTCTTGATGTTTGTTAGACATGGTGAACTGATGACCATTTGTTGTGTGGTTATAAATCTAACACTTAAATATCCTTCTCACTTCCATCATAGCTTCCATATTTATCAATATGCTTTTGAATGAACCTAAGCAGATTATAAGCACTTTCACTTGTAGACTCAGCTATCAATTTCAAAGACATCATCCTCTCAAGTGTTTCTTTTGTGAGTGGATATTTTCTTTTTGCAAGCATATGAATCTCAGTAGCATCTTCCAGTGTCAAGGTATGAACTCCATAATTCTCATAGAAATTCTAGCTCATAAGATTCCATCTTTCTTGATTCTTCCAAAGATCATCTTCTGTATTTGCATCAAACATTGTCCTTAAATCTCCCCAAAGAACTAGATCAACACCTTCTAGAGTAGTTGATTCAAACCTCTACATCACAAGGTTATATAACTCCTCAAGATCTAGCCTATCAAACATTGTCACCATCTCAGAAAAGGCTTTAATCCATCTAGAACTTTCATCAGATCTAAAGATCCTGTAGTAGATGCACTTTGCTCCATGTTTGTCAAGATGATAGAATTTTGATTCCTAGTTAATGATTGAAAATCTCTTCTCTGGGACTTCATAATCTATTATTCCTTCTTCATTTGGAACTATCTTCAGAAAAGTCTTTAGATGCTCTTCTTCTTCAAGATCAGAGTCTGTCTTTTGCATTCTAGACTTCTTTGTTGCTTTCATCTTAAGTCTTTTGCCTGGTCTTTTTCTGGTACTCTCTTTATTTCCTTCTTGGTTAACTTCAACTTTAGTACTGTCAGGTTCTTCAAGAACCTTTTCCTCATGTACACCAGCAACATTCTTATTCATCTTTTGAATCAATCTTTCATCCTCCCCAGACCTAATAGGAATAAAATCTGCAATTCTTTCATGTTCCTTGATGTATAATACTTGAATCTCTTCAAGAGTCTTTTTGTTTAGCTAAGCATGTTTATATCTACCTGTATGTTTAAGGTAAGTCATCATTAGGCTTCTCAGTTGAGATTTTGTTAGAGGTTTATTCCTGATTGCAGCTGCTCTTTCTTCAGCTAACTACTTCTTCCTATTTTCAAAATACTTTACAAGTAACTTGGCTCTTTCATCTACAGTATACTTTTCATGTTGTTCTTGTGTCCATCTGACAGCTAATTCATGATCAGCATCTATTTAATGCTATTTTAGCATCTCTCTTAATTTGTGCTTCACTTTGATCCTTTGATTTTACTTTTACTGGTTCAGGTTCTTCCTCAAGAACCCCTTTTGCCTTTGTCTTTAGGATTAATGTTTAGAAGTGGCTTCAAGGTCAAAACTAATCTTGCAGGTCTTTCAACTCCTTTAAGCTTTGCCTTGTCACTTAACATTACCTGAGCATCATCAGGAAAAATATATTCATCTTCAAAGACACTTGTTGTAGTAGGAGGAGTCATTGGAGTAGCAGTACTAACTTCTAGTCTGCTGGCAGTATTTATAACACCCCATGTTTTAGGTCATTGTATGACGTTGATAAATTCACTATTTATTTTTAGTTTGTACGCTTTTGTTTTTAATCGAAATCGTTAAGTTAAATCGCGTAAGCTAAAAATGATCAGTTAACGTAAACGGGCATCAAGCAATTTATTTTTTACGTCAAGCAAAGGTTAAGTAATTATTTTGAGAATAATTATTAACATTGCACAAGTTATTTTTATCGGATACGTTAAAGCGTTTACGTTTTGCGATAAATGACAATTATATACGCTTTAACAAATACCTATATTTATATACAATGATCAAAGTTTATAAAACTTTATCCATATGTACATACATATACACGTCCCATATATACAAATCAAACAAGTATACACTTGATAAATTATAACTACACATTCCATGATACTTTCATTTTTACCAACAATTTCAAGTAACATTTTTATTTAACAAGAAAGTAGCTAGTCACTTGAATCCCTAGATTTCATGGGATGTTCTACATATTAGGAGACATGAGGACACTCCATTTATTAGCTAGCAAGGTGCACCATGAGGTGGGTGAAGACTAAGGGCATGACTAGTGGTTTTGACCACTAGTCACCCCCTTTTTGCTCCTTGTGTTGGCCGACCACCCCACCCCCCATGGGACTTTTATAGTCTTTGTTTTACCACTTGGCTAAGTCCTTATACATATATATCAATCCAATACTACAAGTGATAACACACAATACAAAACACTTATCAAAAAGCAATCTCTTTTCTCTCTTTCTCTACATAAGCCACGGCCAAACCCTCACATCCCACAATAATTCCATACCATTTATTTTACCACTTACGCAAGTAACTAAGAACATATCTAAGGTCATACAAAAAGGTTTGGAAGCTTGGTTGGTTGATTAAGAAGGTTGAAGCAAGAAAAGGAAAGCTAGGGTTACTTGGGAAAATTAGGGTTTTCACCTTATATTTTCAAGCCAAGGGTTTAAATCACAAGGGTGTGATTGTTCTCCTTTTCACTACTCATTCATACAAGGTTATCTAAAACCCTAGTCATTTCATAATTATGATTTTATGTGTTTACATGTTCTATATAACTAAATCACCAATTAGAGCTTTTAAACATGTTAAATGGATAACTTACTTGTGATCATGATTTTTAACACTTTTTAATATGATATGTGATGGGTAATATTATGGAATAATGAAATTATGAGTGTGGTAACATGTTGGTTAAAGTATAAAAAGTTATATATGTTTATGGTTAAAAGTGTACTTAAGAAAGTTTAAGGTTTTAAGCCTTGGTATGAACATGTTATCTTGGAATTAAGGACAAATTTTGGACCTATGGACTATATAATATATATGACATAGTATATTAAGAGTTTTAAAGAAATTGTAGTATTTTAATTTGTTGAAAAGTATATAAAACATAAGTATATAATTAACTATATATAAGATACAAAAGAGGTTGTTTGGATTCGAAATCCAAATAGTAGGGTTATCATTTTTATAAAATACTACACCTCATGACGATTCAAAAATGATGAAAAAACTCGAAAAACCGATTTATAACGAAGAAGATACGCTAGTTACGAGTTTACGACGATAAATACGTTTATAAAACTATTTTTATAAAAGTTACTATTCACCATAGAAACTTATATTTTTAAAATATCAATAAAATGATAAAACTTTTAATTACAAGAACGTGCTCGCAAGGATCGCTAACAACGGAGCTATAACGAATAAACTACGATATTTACGATAATTAAAGTTTATAAAAGTAATTTTATAAACTATGAACAGTAAAAGTTACTATTCATCAGCAGACCCAAATTTATAAAATATGATACATATTTCAATAACAACGACGTGCTCGAAGGAATCGCTAAAATCGGGATTAAAATGGATAAGTTATTACATTTACGAGTTTACGCTAATTAAAACGTAAAAATGAGTTTATAGCTGTGATGAACAGTAAAAACACTATTCACCATAGAATGTTGAAAACTTAAAAATGTAATATTTTGATCACTCATCTTAATACGAAAGCGTAGACGTAAGAAACAGACATAAAACGATAAAGTTAGATCATTTTTGCTAAATGCGTATTTATAAACATTTTTACCTTATAAATATGATTTCACGAAAACGATTAGTTGGTGATGTAGTTATATAGAATTATATGTGGTTATCAAAGTACTATATTACTAGGGAGTTTCATAATGAGGCCTCTTCGGGGTGGCGTATCGACGAGTTGTTGGATTTACGATTTAAAGTGTCCTAGCTCCTCATATGTCACTACATGACCTCTTAATTATGATAGCCCGAACGATAGTATGATGTAACTAATATAGGATTATATATGATGTAGTTAATCAAAGTACTTTGTACTTATACGACCTATAAATATATAGGTTGCATTCGGACGATTTAGTGACGCATTTTCACTTGTGAAGTATATTATCGAATCACTCACTTGAGATGAGTTCATATCCCCACTTTTTACAGTTTTACTGATTTACAAGTTTTGGGGTGGAAACATGCTTTGTTTTATAAATTGGACGCAAGTGGTTATTTTATTGATTACGTGTTTGCCTAAGTAGCAATAACCTATCTGAGCCCACTGATCATGAACTGTTAATTCCTGGTTTGGAAGCGCGAGTGTTGTAAAATAGATCTATTGGGATTGACAACCCATATTCGGGTGATTAGTTAATACCGAGAACGAACATTATAACAAGTCGGTTTTGGATGTTGCGGGTTACAACATCGGTATGGACAGAACTACAAAATTTATATAGCAGAGATGTTATGGACAGAACTGCGTAATTTGCATAGCAGTAATATAAGTCTAGCTTCAGTGTCATGAGCTTAGTGCAACAGTAATCGGGTTTTGTGATGTCTGCATGTGTTGCATTGTCACGGGAAAAGTCTTGCGGTCCTGCATCATTTATTTACATAAACCTATGAATTCACCAACAATTTTGTTGACGTTTTAAATCAATGTTTTCAGGTGGTCAATAGGCACGAGGTGCCAGGGATACATTGGTGTCACATTTTGGATATCACGCTTAAAGATTTGAATGCATTATATTTTGGTAATATATATGGCAGGATTGGAAATCTTTTGTAATGTTGAACATGTATCAAACATTTGTTAAATCCAATGTATCAGTTTTAAAACAACTTTTTGGTCGTTCTATATATATTTTGTGTTTTTGATCTGAGAAGTAACACGCCCCGGACCCTTATTCCGCTACGACCCAATTTGGGGGTGTTACACATTACATGGGATAAATGATGCTATAAAAGTGATGTTATTTGATGTCATCAAATATCCCCCCACTTGAATCCTACTTGTGCTCAAGTAGCCTTTAGAAATTTTTGAAAATGTATCCCTAAGAATTTTTTCCGTTAAGCATATATTTGTTTAATTACTAGTACACAACCAAACACCTCACGAAATAGGAAGATGAAAACACTCAAATCACTCAACTAATCTATGTGGTAATATGTAACTAATTCGCTCAACTGCTCGATCGTGATGAGTATTCTATCATAGGCTTGACAAGGATACACATCTCCACCACTAGAGCTAAGGAGTAACAAGTTTATAAAGGTAAATTGGGTTTTTATTTATAAGGCTTATAAGGGTTTGATCACTTTATCTAGTCTCTATTAATACCAATATTCCAGAAAGGCGACAAAGACCATACATACATACCCATAACGATAGGATAGACACATATGACTGCATTCAAACCTTAACTTGAATAAGCTAAAGAGTAGGACTAGTAGTGATATTGGGTATGGATCTTCTAATCTTCACCAAAAAGTAATTAACTAACAAGGCGGACAAAACTACACATACATGGCCTTAACGACGGAAAAGACACATGTGATTGCTCGCATCCTCATTCGAATAAAACCTAAGGGTTACTGATTAGGAAAGGGAAATAATTGTTGTTAAATAATTTTTTTTACGGAACAAATAGACTAAGTCCAAACAGATAATGTATAAGTTGCTAGATACTTTTTCCCGACTGTTACCATGATAAAGACACAACTATATATACAAACTTCTTGATCATAGATCAACAACCTTAGTTGGCATTCCCGTTACGGTCAACTCCCAATCATCCACTTTATACAAAACTTTACATCATTGATTTATAACCATCTATCAACAAATAATAGATCCTTTAAATAATATCATCGGTTTAAGCTTTAACTAACCAACTATCTTCAGACTTTTCTCCTTTTTTTGTTGCAATTTTCTAATTTTTTCGTTTTTTTACGATACAATACTACGAATCTCGGTGTAATTTCACCATCTTCACGATCATAATAACTCTGGATAATTTCTTCCATAATTTCACGTTCTTCGGACGCACCAATAATTGTGATGATAGTAAAAATACATAAGTTTGACTACTTTTTACATCCCTATTTTGCTATGTGCAAATTTCTTCCCAACCATACCAGAGATAGAAAATGACACAGGACACAGGAAATACATACTTTACACTTTAAGCAAACTAGCCAAATAATAAATGACCTTATCTAACCGGTTCGGCTAGGGTGTAAACGGTGTACAAAACCAAATAGTTTGTTTGTTTATCCTAAAGGATTGCTCTACTGTTATTTAGGAGTATTCTACTCTTAATAATAAGAGTAAAAAGGGTTTATAGGGGCGGTTAACTATCAGTGTAGTTAGTAATAATACAACTTATAAAGGCTTTTTTCGGTGTATCCTAGAAATTTACCAATTTAAACAAGTTACTCCATCTAAATCCATAGTACTCATTTTGTGGTCTCGAATAGATATTACCAGCCAAGTTATATGTCTACAACAGCACGGCACACTCATATGTTTTGTAGGATTTTGGGTAAGTATTTGAAAAATACAGATAAGGCTGAATATCTACAATATTCTGATTAAGGGTTATGTATACAGGTTATGTAACCAGTAATTTCACAAAAGTATGCTTGAATTTTTTTTAATTTGAGCATAATTTAAGCATTTTAATGTGAAAAATAGGACAAGTAACGTTCTAATTCCCATCCCCCCACATAAATTATACAACGTCCTCGTTATATAGATAAAAAACATTAAAAATGGGAAATTAAAAGAATTACAACGAGAAACTCCCATGATGTTTGCTCGGTAGATTCTCCAAGTTGAGTTTATGAGCAAGAATTCTAGATTTATTGATACTTCACCAATGTTGTCGATTTGTTTTCAAGGTGGGATGGGGGTGGGCTCGGGGGTGTGGTGAGGTCCTGTGCAAAATATTAAGAAACCTTTGACTCTACTATCTCGGGTATCACTGTTAATAAAAATAAAAATAAAAAATGAAATGTACATGAAATCAATACGCCGTATCCAAAAACCTGGATACGCCGTATAGAGAAGCCTGTAAAAAATAACTATACGAGTCAGTTCTTATAAATATGCCGTATAGACAGAACTAATAATAAAGTTTTAAATGCAGAAAAATAAAGGACTGATAACATCCAGACATTCAATACGTCGTATGGTATAGAGCGGATATGCTGTATTGATGTCTGGGAAGATAGACTTGATAAAAATAATTAAAAATTGTTCGGTTGCCCCCCCCCCCCCCCCCCCCCCCATCCCAGAAGCACTTTTGTTTTTGTAAGAGCCTTTAAGTTAGACTCCCTTCAGCCTTACGTTACATCGTTTTCGAACTCTATAACTTCATCATCCTCTTTGTCAATGTTACCTTTGTAATATTTCTTCAATCGCTGTCCATTGACTTTGAAGCTAAACATGTTCCTGTCAATGATTTCTACAGCCCTATATGGATATACCATTTTAACAATGTTCGAACCACTCCATTTTGACTTAAGTTTTCTGGGGTACATCTTCAGACAAGAATTATAAAGTAGCACTTTGTCGCCCACCTTAAAATCTTTATCATCATGAAGTCTAGAATCATGCCATTTCCTGGTCCGTTCTTTGTAAATTCTAGTATTCTCATAAGTGCCATCTCTCAATTCGGCTAACTCATTAAGCTGCATAAGACGACTTTCGCTAGTAAGCGTTATATCTATATTACATTGTTTTAATGCCCAATGTGCCTTATGTCGATCTCTACGGTAAATTGGCATGCTTTCTCATAAAATTAATCTAAAAGTGTTCAACATGTTGGTGTTTTGTTGGCAGTCTAACATTGCCCATAATGGCATCATTATGTTTTTTCGACCAAACCTTTAGGATTGTACCCCATTGATCTTTCTAGGATACGCTTAATAGCCCTGTTAGTAACTTCAGTTTGTCCATTATATTGAGAGTGATACGTCGTAGATAATTTGTGGTCACGCCATATCTTTGTAAAGCTTTTTTGAGCTGAGAATTACAAAAATGTGTCCCTCTATCACTAATCAAAGCTTTAGGAACTCCAAACCTAGCAAATAACCCTTTTAAAACAGAACCTCTACGCGCCGCATATTGTAGGTAATGCTTGAGCTTTAACCCATTTGGACACATAATCGACAGCTACTAATATGTATTTATTACCTCTAGAATCGGAAAAATGGTCCATAAAAATCTAATCTCAACATCAAGACTTTGCAAACCTGAATGTTATTTTGAGGCATTTCGTTCCTTAAAGATATGTTCCCCAATCTTTGACATGCATCACATCGTCTTATGTACTCATTAGCATCCTTAAAGACACTAGGCCAATAAAATCCGGACTCGTAAACCTTCTTTGTGGTAACATTAGCGCTATGATGCCCACCAGTAGGTCCCGAATGACAATGCGCCAGAATTTTGAGGGTTTTCAACTTCCGCCACACATCTTCTCATTATATTATCCGCACATAGTTTAAATGCGTAAGGTTCCTCCCAGAAGTAAGTCTTGACTTGGGAAAAAAACCTCTTTCTTTTTTCAAAGGTCCAATTTGGGGGAACAACCTTTCCAACAATATAATTAACAAAATTTGCATACCATGGTTCATCGTTATTAAACTTGGATATTAGCACCATTAAATTCTCATCGAGGAATTTATCAACAATTTCCCTCTCAGTTAACACCTCCATGTGTGGATTCTCTAACCTAGATAAGTGATCTGCGGCTAAGTTTTCTGCTCCCTTTTTATCTTTGGTTTCAATATTCGATTGGTCCATGTCTAAGATTACCTCATCTCTCCTACCCTAGGCGTTATATTTTTATTAAACACATTGATCATGGCACGAGCGGTGGCCAAAAAAGGTCTCCCTAGATTTTTCAGAAATGCTTGATCTTCAGGTATCAAAAGATACAATAATCGATGGGGAGGACAAAGTTTATCACCTTAATAAGCACATTTTTGACTATTCCCCTTGGGTATTGGATCGACCTATCGGCTAGTTCTAAGCTCATTCGAGTCGGTGTTGGTTCCCCTAAACCTAACTTTTCATACATAGTATAGGGCATCAAACTTATACTAGCTCCTAGATCTGCCAATGCATTATTATTCGAAATTATAACTTGGACAGGATAGTGAAACTTCCTAGGTCTTTTTCTTTTGCTGGTAGCTTGTAAAGCAAGACAGCTGAGCACCTTTCGTTCATCGTTACCGTACAAGCTTCTTCAAGTATGGTTTTATTTGTCAGTAAACTCTTCATATATTTAGCGTATTTTGGCATTTTCACAAAGGCTTCGATAAACGAAATGTTAATATGGAGTTGTTTTAGAATCTCTAGAAACCTCTGTTGTTGTGCTTCTTCTTTTTCCTTTGTCGCCCGTTTGGGAAAGGGTTAGATGGTTGTTTTTATTGTTTTACGATGGTTGAGTAGTTTATGCTGGAATACTCGAAGATTTATTTTTCGCCCATCATCATTGACGCATTTCTGGCACATCTTGTTCAAATCTAGGAGGTTTGTTCTTGTTAATTTTAGTTTCATTAATTTCTTTACTAGGGGTGGCTTCACACGTTATCTTTTCTCCCATAGTTGTCACTCCTTTGACTTCGTTTTTTGGAATCAAAACATTACCCATAACCTTTGACAATTCGTTTACCTTGATTTTTAGCTCACTCAATAAGTTGCTTCGTTCTTTTAATAAAAGCTCGTTGGTGGTCTTAAATTGTTTAATGAATACTTCCATCTCATCATGTTCACGTTTTCCTTCATCAATGAATTTAGCCAATATTTCTTCCATTGTTAACCTCCTTGTAGAGTAATTGAACGGGTAAGGAGGCACCATGAAAATGCTACCTAAAAAGAAAGACATAATTCAAAGTAAAACTATTCTAGAAAACTAAACCAGAAAGCTAACTAAAACTGCTGCTATATCAGACAGTCAATACGTCATATTCAGTAACCTGGATACGTTGTATCAATGTTTGATGTCGAATACACTGTATTCAAAGAAAATGGATACGCCGTATTCAATAAATAACAGCAGACAGTAGAAAAACAAAACTAAATTTATACTAAAATACCAATAAAAACAAGAATTAACAATCGCACTCCGGGCAATGCGCGAAAACTGATGTGTGGTCATTGTGTAGGTTGTTATTTTGTGTTCAAGTTTACTATTTATTTATGTCGACTTATACCTAAAAACTACACTTCTAACCATGCAGTGTTCCGATCAGATGTAGTTCATGGTAAGTAGGGTGTCGATACTGAGATGGAAGTTTAACTTCTTAATTCTAATGGTATTTTATTTACTAGGTTTAATACTAATCTAACCTAATTATTCTAATTAAACCTAAAATAATGCAAAGGGGTTTTTAGTCTGAGAGACTGGCACGAGTTTAGTTCTAACTATCCTAAGGTGATGACAAATAACGCACACAAGTGATTAACAAAAGATAAAGAAGCGGTCAAATGTTAGGAAAACGTATTAGCCAGTTTAATCTAATAAAATGTCTTGATTGTCTATTGTGCATGATTGTATTAATTCGTTGGTGGTATATCATTCCAAAGTTAGGTGGATCTTCTCCCTATACTCGAGGTTTGTCGCTAGTTAATTGTGTCACAATTAACCTAAACTCGCATAAAGCTCACACCGTTGATTATAATCTATCTAGGAAACTTATATTGGTGGTTATATTGAATCCTAGCTCATGGAGGCTTTAACAACTTACTGCTTAATGGAAATGCATATACTAGTAGTCCACGCCCACTTATCTATCTATGGAAACAGGACGTTACGTGTGGTCCTAAGTCACCGCCTTAGTCTACCTATCCACTTAACCATAGATCAAAACAGGGATTTCTATTGGTGATCCTATTATTCTAGCTATATGAATAAGCATTATATGTTTCTATCCCGGACTCTTAGCCTACGCCCAAACAACACCAATGTTACAACGCATTAAATATGTAGGACTAGACCCAATTGAATGATAGGTAAAACACACAATTAAGCACATAAACGGGTATGAAGTGATAAACATAATTAACATACAACGAATAAGGAACAATCGATATAAAGACAAATCAGAACATTATATTAGGTACTAGCCGATAGTCATTATAACAATATAAGAAATCATAGATGAACGATTAAACATAATGCTAACCGAACGCGTATAGTGGAGTGTAGAGATTACAAGAGTTTTCCCATTGATCGGACCACTTTTCAGGACCTTCTTGTCTTCATAAATCTTCTTAAAATTAGACTTGGTGGTTAAAAGCATACCTAAAATCGTATTTAGGGTTTGGTATTTATAGAGTCTAGAAAAGGATCAATATGTCGTATCGGACGATGTGGGATATGGCGTATTGAGGATTTCTTGGAGTAAGGACCACGTTGATATCTTCCAGAATATTTTATTACTATATCTTGGTGTTAGACTTAATTTTATTTAAGTCAGACAAGAATGTTATCGGTCTTACTAGTCAAAGTTAGTCTTGTTAAGTAATAGGCTAATCGGGTTTAACAGGCTTGGATTGTAATCTAATATTGTCCTTGTTATAGGCTCTTAGCCCGCTTTAAGCCAAGCCCGGCCCAAGAAAGAAAGCCCACGAGCCTATGGTAGCCTTAGGGTATAAATAGAAACCTCTCCACACATGGAGAAGGTGTAAGTTATTTATGTGTGTGTTTTTATATGTGTAAAGGATCCACCAAAATCTCTCTCTTAATCTAATATTCTTCTATTTCCTTTCTATTCTTCTTATTATTTCGGCTTATATAGCTTATTGGTTTTGCTTATTGTTTTTTGATATGGATTAGTTATTGGGATAACATATGGTATCATACGCCAAGGGGTTTTTAGTTATTTTGTTCTTGTTTTTCTTTGTTTTCACTTGGTTCGAACCACACAAAAAGAGGGTTTCATTTTTTTGTGTTCAAAAACCATAAAGCTCTCACCTTTCTTGTTTATTTACTTTCGTAGAGGCTAGAAGTACAAATCTTTCCTTGAAAGACATCAAAATCTTGATCTTTTATGTTCTTTTTGGTTCGAAAATAGTCTTGGTCTAAGAATCTTGATTTTAAATTTTTTGTGTTGAAAACCATAAAGTTTGTGTTTTTATGCTTCTAGTAGTCTTAGATAGGTAAGAAGTACAAGAAATTTTGGGTAAAAACATCAAAAAATAAGTCTTTTGGTGATTTTTGATTTTTGAGTTTTGAACATTTTTGGGCGATTTAAACCTTGGTCAGGTGAGTTATACGTTGGTCAGGCGATTTATACGCTTGGTCAGGCGATTTATACACTTGGTCATGCTATTTATACGTTGGTCAGGCGAGTTATACGTTGGTCAAGCGAGTTATACGTTGGTCAGGCTATTTATACACTTGGTCAGGAAATTTATACGTTGGTCAGGCGAGTTATACGTTGGTCAGGCGATTTATACACTTGGTCAGGAGATTTATACACTTGGTCAGGCGAATTATACACTTGGTCAGGCGATTTATACGCACAGGCGATTTATACGCACAGGTGATTTATACGCACAGGCGATTTATATGTTTTTGCCTAGGAGAATTATACGCTTTTGCCTAGGAGAATTATACGCTTTTGCTTAGGTGAATTATACACTTCTCTTGGGTGATTTATACATCTCCATTAGGTGAATTATACGGTTTTTTCTTTGATTTGTAAAATCCCGTGAAATATTAACTTATTTTTCCTGGTTTTATCAAGAATTGTAAAATCCCGTGTATTCCTAAGACTCAATCACTTCAAAAACTTAAGATCCGATATCCATTCACAACATCAAAATGTCAAATACCATTACCAATCTACAAACTCAAACATCGAATGCTCTTCATAATGCTATCATGGAAGGGGGGAAAAAAAAAAAAAAAAAACAAAGGAAAAACACACAACCCCCGCCCCCCCCACGGTTGTAAAGACCGATCCACCAATTTTATCTCCTGTAATTTAGTTCAGTGGAAATCCAGAATCAAGAGATACATTGACACCAAACCTAACAATGAACTCATATACTATTGTCTCTAGAATCCACCCTACAAATTCAAATGGACCGAGAAAACTGTTCCAGTTACAGAAGGTAGCTCAGAAACAACTCCAGAAGGGTACACGGAGAACTATAGGAATGTTCCACAAGAAATACGAGATCAATTAAATGTGAGTGAAGCTGTTAGATACATTTCTCACCATGGATAGATTCGATATTTACTCTACAGGTTGATGCTTGTTAAATGCTCTGAAATGTGGATAGCAATTGAAAGGTTGAAACAAGGTGAATCAATCAATGTTCAAGATCTTAAAACTAATTTGTATTGGGAGTTTAGAAAATTCACATCACGGGATGGTGAATCACTTGAATCATATTACTCAAGGTTCTACAAGATGATGAATGAGCTTGTCAAAAATCAGTATGATGTTACAAATCATCAAGTGAATGTTCAGTTCTTACTTCAATTACAACCAGAATGGCAAAGGTTTGTGACACTTGTTAAGCAGAGTCAAGAGCTGAAGAGTGTCTCCTATCACAAACTTTATGACATCCTGAAACAACACCAATATGAAGTTAATGAGATAAGAGCTGAAAGAATAACACATACTGCTAATCCACTTGCACTTGTTTCTCAACAACAACCAGTTTACCATCCTCAAAACCATCCTAATCGAAACATTTAAAATTCCTTAACTAAATCACAACAAGTTGCTACCAAAAACAGAGGAAAAACAATTGTCAACTCTTCTACACCTACTTATGATCAAGAACCTCTATGGTTGATGATGATGATGAAATGCTAAGGAAAAATGAGATGATAAACTCATGGAATTTAATTTTTATATCATTCAAGAAATCTAAAAACCTACCAACAACAACCTCAAAACTTCATCAAACACCAGTAGCGCTAATCAAGATAATTCTCCAAGAATCAATAGAAGAACTGGGTATGATAATCTGAGGGTAGTTAATGTTACTGGGGCTAGGGAGAATGTAGGTACTCAGGTTATGTAGCAGTTTTGGAATTCATTGTTATAATTGCAAGGAATATGGGCATGTAGCAAGGGAATGTCAGAAGCCAAAACGAGCAAAGGATGCAGCTTATCATAAAGAGAAGATGTTATTGTATAAGCAAGAGGAAGCCGGATTTCAGTTTAATGCAGATCAAGCTGATTGGAGGGATGATACTGATGATGAACCTGACGATCAGGAATTGGAAGCACATTATATGTACATGGCACAGCTTCAAGAAGTTACTCCAGATGTTGCTGACAATTTTAGACCCATCTTTAATTCTGAGCCGTTGCAAGAGGTACAAAATGATGATGATCATTATAATGTGATTGCTAATAACGGCGAACATCCTGTGCAACCTAAGTCTGTTAATGACACATATCTGGAGGAACAAGGTGATACTAACATCACTATTGATTCATTAGATATGAGTACTAACGGAGAAACGGTTGACCAGGATGATGATGATCTTGCTAATGAACGTGATTTGCTTGCTACTTTAATTGATAAATTAAATGTGAAATTGATGACAACAAAAACCGTAATAAATTTTTGGAATTATCACCCCCCCCCCCCCCCCCCCCCCCCCCCCCAAACAAGACTTTAGTTGATAAATTGAAAGGTGAAATTAAGGATTTTAAAAACAAAAACAAAAGTTTAGAATCATCAAATAACCATTTCAAAGAAGCAAACAATGAGCTGTCAAAGACAAATCAATTGATGTTCAAAGATCTCAAAAAGTTCCAAGATGAACTTGAAAAGCAACATGATGTGAACTATATGTCAAAGGTGGAGCTTGATTATGCAAAAGCAAAAACAGAATTAATGTCATACAAAACAGAATCTCAAAAGTCAATTAATAACTATTCTTATCAAATAAATGATTTGAATCAAAAGATTTCTGATATGGAAAAGGAGCTTGTTGCACATGAAGAGACCATCGCCATCATGTCACAACAAAAGAGGATCAAATGAAGGCTTACAAAACTCGTGAAGAAAAGATCTGAAAAAGTCAATGACTTTGGAAAATAAATCAAGTTTTGGTTGATATCGTTATAAAACCCGTCAATCCGTTCAAAAACTATGAATATGCTTATTGTAATTGTAAAACGAGTTTTGTCTAAACCTTAGTTCCTCAAGAAAGCTCAAAGAGCGAATCCTCATCTGTATGATATAGGTTGCTATAATGATACTCTTGCCTTAATATTAGCTCCTGATTCTAACGAAACGATTCGTCTTGCTCAAGAAAGTTGATCAAAATTAAGCGATTTAATCAGACCTTTTGATTATGAAAAGTTGAATAATCTTTATGATTTGTTCATTCCACAACGTGAAAAGTCACGGAACAAAAATATTTTCAGGAAAGGTCAAAATGAGTCATACACTTGTCAATTAATGAAAAATTCAAAAGAGTCTTTTAATAAACACAAACTATGTTAAAAGAAGGATGGATGAATCCATTCCCGTGGGATGAAAAAATGTAATGCTCTTAAAGAACTTTTCAAATTAAAAGTAGTGTTGACCGAATTTTAATGGAGTGGATCGTTGCAAACAATACAATTTCTAAACAACATACTTTGGTCATATTGATCCTTTCATTCAAACTACAATTGAAGGAAATTTTTGTCCCCAAATTCGGAAAATCAGTGCTGATTTAGAAAAATTTCACTCATGTTTAAAAGAGGAAATGGTTGTTGATTTGAGATACTTTAATTCTCTTGAAAATGAAGTGGACTTTCTTAAATCTCAAATGGAAACTCAAAGAACACAGTTATTGAATGAAATCGATCGGCTTTCAAGGGAATATTATTTTGCTGATCACATGAATCTATACTTGGTTGTGTATTATATCTGATGATTGCACTGATTTACAATGTTGTTATGTGGACCAGTTGTCAAATGTGAACGTCTTGAAAAAGAGCTTCAAAAAGAAAATAAGCATCAAAAGTTTTGAAGCACTTTCAGCAACATGCGGATTAATCTTGAAACTATTTACAAAAAATGTCAAGAAACATATAACAAAATGGACAAAAGCTTTTAAATAAAATCAGTCAAATGTATTTCAGAAAGAACGTGAACAATATTTTGAAATTCAAGAATTGAAAGCTCAATTACAAGACAGAAACATTGCATTATGTGAATTGAAGAAACTTTATGAAAAGTTGAAAGGAAAATTTATGGAAACTAAGTTTGAAAAATCATCGGTTATTCGAAAACCGAATGCTTTCAAAAGTCAAAGACAATTAATTTTAGGCAAACTGGCTACTTTTTCGGATTCTCTTGCAAAGAAAGATTTCTCAAAGAAGGATCTTTCAAAACCAGTCACTGCACAAATTTTGCCTCAAAATGTGAAGTTAATTTTAAAGAACACAAATGTGATTGCACCTGGAATGTATAAACTACACACACAGCCTAATCAAACTAGAACACCACAGTTGCCTCAAGACATTAGGAAAACTAACAAATGAGTGTCTTTCTCTACAGGAGTAATTCCCACTACTAGTGTTAGCAGACCATAGCTTAAGAGCAATCAACTGGAAGATAGAGTCATGCCTAACAATAGTCAAGGGAAGAAGCAAGAAGTAGAAGACCACCGTAGGAATTTTAAGTTTTCAAATAATAAAACGTCTGTAACTGCGTGTAATGACAGTTTGAATGCTAAGACCTCGAATGTAAACTTTGTTTGTGTTACTTATGGAAAATGTGTGCTAAATGACAATCATGATATGTGTGTTCTTTATTATATTAATGGTGTGAATTCTAGGACTAGATAGCCAATTGCTGTGCCTATTAGTGCTAGAGAACCCAAGCGAAATGTGAACCAATCTGTTGCAACATCCTATAAGAAAACAGTTGCCACAAAATCCACTATCAAGAAACCTAGAAGCATAATTAGGAAGCTATATGAGCAAGTTAGTAAGACATGCAGTTGGTGGTACCCTAAGTTTACACCATCCGGATACAAATGGAAACCTAAGTCCCCAATAGGAAATGTCAACACAAATGTTAGTATGCCTCTAGGAAATGCATCTAGAACTGCTAATATTTTGGAACCTATGACTCCTAGGTGTTCCACTATGTCTAATACTCCATTGTCTTCTAATTCTTTTGCAGCTCGTAGAGATAATTCTATTCATCGTCGACTCTGGGTGCTCAAAGCACATGACGGGAAATCTCAAGCTTCTAACTAATTTTGTGGAGAAATTTCTGGGTACGGTGAAGTTTGGAAATGATCAAATTGCACCGATTCTTGGTTATGGAGATCTGGTTCAAGGAAAAATCACTATCAAAAGGGTTTATTACGTCGAAGGGCTGAATCACAATTTATTCTCCGTTGGTCAATTCTGTGATGCGGATTTGGAAGTTGCTTTTCGGAAGTCTACATGTTACATCCATGATTTGAAGGGAAATGATCTACTCACAGGTTCTCGTGGCACAGATCTGTATTCCATCACTCTTCAAGACACATCCACTCCCAATCCAATTTGCTTAATGGCTAAAGCTACATCGTCACAAGCATGGTTATGGCATCGTCATCTTTCACATCTAAACTTGGACACCATCAACTTGCTTTCGAAGAATGATATTGTGACTTCCTTTCAAACTTGAAATTCATCAAAGATCATCTTTGTTCTTCTTGTGAGTTGGGGAAAGCAAAACGAGAGTCTTTTCACACAAAGACTACCCCGAGCTCAAAAAGACAGTTACAACTTCTACACATGGACTTATGTGGCCCCATGCGGGTAGAGAGTGTTATGGTAAGAAAATATGTTCCCGTAATTGTTGATGACTACTCCAGATATACTTGGACTCACTTCTTGAGGTCCAAAGACAAAACACATGAAGTTCTTATTGATTTCCTTAGACTTGTTCAAAGAGGACTTCATGCTCAAGTTAGAACCGTTCGAACTGACAAAGGCACGGAATTCTCGAATAAAACTCTACATGCATACTTTGCAACAGAAGATATAAGACACCAAACGTCCGTTGCTCGAACACCTGAACAAAACAGCGTTGTTGAAAGACGGAACCGTACTCTTGTTAAGGCTGCTCGAACAATGCTAAGCGCCACTAAAGTTTCTCTATACAATTACAACAACATGTTTTACTCAGAACCGTTCACTCATAATTCCTCGACATGAGAAAACACCTTACCATATCATCAATGGCCGGAAACCGTCTGTTAAGTTCTTTCATATTTTTGGCTCTCTTTGCTACATCGTCAGAGATGGCGAAATCTTGACAAAATGAAGGAAAAGGTGATGCATGTATTTTTGTAGGGTATTCTACTCAGTCAAGAGCTTACAGGGTATATAACAAGAGAACAAGAGTGATAGTTTGAAACCAATTCACGTTAACTTTGATTGAATTGCTCATGGGTCAGATGCTCAGTTCTGACCCCGTTCCACAATGTCCGACGACGGAACTTGAACATGACAGTTTAACTCCTATTCCTCAAAGTCAAGAAAATGTTCCTCATGCAGCTGAGACAGTAACAATGTCTAATGAGCTAGATTTTCTATTTAGTCTGATGTTCGATGAATTACTTTATAGAACTGCTATAGTTGTGTCGAAGTCTTCCGCTGTAAATGCTGCTGATGCTCCTAATAAATGTCAACAACAAAACACAACTCAATCTACTACAATAACCGTTGCTGCAGATATACCTCCATTGAATATTCAACATCACCAGAAACTACAGTCAAGCACACACCAGCACTAACTATCATGATACTCGAGAACATTTAAGCAGAAAATAATAAAGAAATGCACATGTTGTGACGAGACGTATTTGATCAACATCTTTTTACACCGGTATAAGAACGAGGGGATACATCATCTCATCATGTTGATTCTTCAAACATCCATACCTTCTATCAACGACATCCTTCTAAACATCGTTGGACAAAAGATCATATGTTAGAACAAGTCATTGGAAATCCTTCTCAATCAATTAGAACAAGACGTCAACTAGAAATAGATGGCGATATGTGTATGTTCGCACTCACCATGAGTCGAACCGAACCAAAGAACATCAAAGAAGCCATAGCTAATTCTGCATGGATAGAAGCAATGCAAGAAGAACTTCACCAGTTTGATCGATTAGATGTATGGGAATTTGTCGACAAACCACTATGAAAAAATGTCATTAACATGAAGTGGCTTAGAAAAAACAAATGTGATGAAGATAATATTGTCATTCGTAACAAAGCTCATCTTGTAGCTAAGGGATACTGTCAAAAGGAAGGAATTGATTTCGAAGAGTCATTTGCACTTGTTGCTCGGTTGGAAGTTTTTCGATTATTCGTTGCATATGCTGCACACAAATCAATTCCAGTATACCAGATGGACGTCAAGATAACATTTCTTTACGGACCTCTGAAGGAAGAAGTGTACGTAAACCAGCCAAATGGATTCGTAGACCCATACCATCCTGACCAAGTCTACCTTCTCAAGAAGGCATTATATGGACTCAAATAAGCTCTAAGAGCGTGGTACGATGAACTCTCTAACTTCCTGGTATCCAAAGGATTCTCAAAAGATTCTATTGATCCAACTTTGTTCATAACTAAACATGGGGAAGACATATTGCTTGTGCAAATTTACGTTGATGACATTATTTTTGGTTCTACGAACCTAAAACTTTCAAAAAGGTTTGAAAAATTAATACACAGCAAGTTTGAAATGTCTATGATAGGGGAGCTGAAATTCTTTTTAGTAATTCAGATCCACCAGTGATACTTAACTATTCACAGTGAAGATGGAAATCCTGCTTGAGCCAACATCAAACAAGCTCTTGGTAGGTGAGTTGCAAGATTCTATATGTATCAAACTTGTGATACTGGATATCGATTTGGTCCAGTAAATGAATTGACGACTTAATCAGAAAGATAGTAACTATCTGATTCACTCTTACTGTGTTGTCTGCTTTGAGACGTTTCGGTAATGAGAACAAGCAAGCATGGTGAATCTAATACATCTGTGTTAGAAGATCCTACGCTTTGAGCTGGAAACCCTGTCAAGGAGATTCTTTAAATCTACATGATCACAGGTAAAGTATTTATACTATAAAACGGGGAACTGGATGTTAATGCAACCGAAATCAAGATGAATGACAAAGCTAAATTCATCTTTTATTGCTAACTGTCTTATTTCAGGATTAGACGACGGTGTTGCAGTCTCATTCTAGTGAAGTCGGATTCATAAACCATATGCTCATACTTAAGCTTTCAGAGTAAATTATTCAACAACAAGACCGTTGATTCTAAACTTCCTCACCATCAAAGATCCTTAAAGTCAAATAAAAGAATCTATCTACTAAAAACTGGGAAGATTGTTAGTCATATGATCATATAAGTCAAACAAGAATGTAACAAGTATGAGCATATTGGTCAAAAGCACAAGATGATTTAGGGCAAGGAAATGATGCAAGATTAAGATCTCAAGAACTCTGAGTCAAAAGATAAAGGCTCAAGACCAAGATCATGAAGCATGAATGAACAAAGCCATTACAAACAAAAAAAGAGTATGACAAGACCAAAGAAGGCAAAGCTTAAACATCATATCTTCAACATTGGGGAAGATAAAGTCAAATCAAGATAACCTCCATCAATAACGCCTATGTTGGGGAGATTAAAGAAGACCTCAACATTGGAGGAGATTGTTAGCCTTAATTTTATTTAAGTCAAACAAGAATGTTATAGGTTGACTAGTCAAAGTTTAGTCTTGTTAAGTATAGGCTAATCGGTTTTAAGAGGCTTTGTTTATTATCTATATTGTTCTTGTTATGGTGCTCTTAGGCCTACTTTAAGCCAAAGTTGGCCCACGAAAGAAAAGCCCACGAGAGCTATGTGGATTAGGGTCTTAAATAGAACCCTCTCCATACATGGAGAGGGTGTAGGTCATTTATGTGTATGTTTTCATATGTGTAAAGGATCCACCAAACTCTTTCTCTTAATCTAATATTCTTCTATTTCCATTCTATTCTTCTTCTTATTATTTCGGCTTATATAGCTTATTGGGTTTGCTTATTGTGTTGTGATGTGGATTAGTTATTGGATAACACTTGGATACGGCGTATAAAAGTATTCTAGATACGGCGTATTAGATTTTGTTCTTTGTGGTTTCTTGTGAAGTGCAAGCACAGATACGCCATATCTTTCTTGATGGATACGGCATATTAGATGTCAGAACAGTAATCTTCATATTTCTTTGTTTAAGCTCTAGAATGCGTGCCTTTGAGCTATCTTCACAAAGTACTCCATAATTACTATAAATCTTAAATATAAATGATTAAGTAACAATTATTGCAATAATTATACAAAATGGGTTATTTACATGGGATAAATAATGCTATAAAAGTAACGTTATTTGATGTCATCACTCAGCTTCTTTAAACGTCAGACAATCATATGGAGTAATCAAAGTATTTCCATCAAAATCTATAGAATCTTCTTGAATTGATTCAACAGCTTCATTAGATGAGATTAGAGAAATTTGTTCTTCTAAAGAGGATACAAATGGAGGAGCTTCTGTAGATCCCAGTCTGAATAGATCTTTCTAGCCTGTTAAGGGTGGTAGTCAATCTGGATAGATCAACTAATACTACAAAGAAACAATGACTATGAACAATATAAGTTATGCGGAAAATAACTTATATGCTTAAGAAGAACAATGGAATAAAATAGAAGAGTTTAATAGCGACTATGAAAATTATATTAAATCTGTAAACCTAGCAGATTAATAGTAATCATACTTCTATTTTATTCATTGTTCTTCTTAGCAGTATAAGTTAGTTTGCAAACTTATATTGTTCTTGTCATTGTTTCTCTTGTAGTTAGTTTGGATCTATCCAGATTGACTACACCTTAACTAGGCTAGAAGATCTATTCAGACTGGATCCTACAGAAGCATCCTCCATTTGTATTCCTCTTAGGAAGAACAAATTTCTCTAATCTCATCTAATGAAGCTGTTGAATCAATTTAAGAAGATTCTACAGATTTTGATGGAAATACTTTGATTACTCCATATGATTGTCTGACGTTTAAAGAAGCTGAGTGATGACATCAAATAACGTCACTTTTATAGCATTATTTAACCCATGTAAATAACCCATTTTGTATAATTATTGCAAGAATTGTTACTTAATCATTTATATTTAAGATTTGCAGTAATTATGGAGTACTTTGTGAGATAGCATCTAAGGCACGCATTCTGGAGCTTAACAAAGAAAATATGAAGAATTAATGTTCTGACATTATATATGCCGTTATCATCAGAAAGATATGGCGTATCTATGCTTGCACTTCACAAGAAACTACAAAGAACAAAATCTAATACGCCGTATCCAGAATACTTCTATACGCCATATCCAAGTGTTATCCAATAACTAATCCATATCACAACACAATAAGCAAACCCAATAAGCTATATAAGCCGAAATAATAAGAAGAAGAATATAAAGGAAATAGAAGAATATTAGATTAAGAGAAAGAGTTTGGTGGATCCTTTACACATATGAAAACACACACATAAATGACCTACACCCTCTCCATGTGTGGAGAGGGTTCTATTTATACCCTAAGGCCACCATAGGCTCGTAGGCTTTCTTTCGTGGGCCGAACTTGGCTTAAAGCGGGCTAAGAGCCCATAACAAGAACATTATTAGATTACAATCCAAGCCTCTTAAACCCGATTAGCCTATTACTTAACAAGACTAACTTTGACTAGTAAGACCAATAACATTCTTGTTTGACTTAAATAAAATTAAGGCTAACAATCTTCCCCAATGTTGAGGTCTTCTTTAATCTCCCCAACGTTGGCGTTCTTGATGGAGGTTATCTTGATTTGACTTTATCTTCCCCAATGTTGAAGATATGACGTTTAAGCTTTGCCTTCTTTGGTCTTGTCATACTCTTTTTTTGTTTGTAATGGCTTTGTTCATTCATGCTTCATGATCTTGGTCTTGAGCCTTCATCTTTTGACTCAGAGTTCTTGAGATCTTAATCTTGCATCATTTCCTTGTCCTAAATCATCTTGTGCTTTTGACCAACATGCTCATACTTGTTACATTCTTGTTTGACTTATATGATCATAAGACTAACAATCTTCCCCAATAGGTGATTCTTTATACAACTTTAAGGATCTTTAATGGTGAGGAAGTTTAGAATCAACGGTCTTGTTATTGAATGATTGACTTTGAAAGCTTGAGTATGAGCATATGGTTTATGAATTCGAACTTCACTACGGATGAGGACTTGCAACACCGTCGTCTAATCCTGAAATAAGACAGTTAGCAATAAAAGATGAATTTAGCTTTGTCATTCATCTTGATTTCGGTTGCATTAACATCCAGTTCCCCGTTTTATAGTATAAATACTTTACCTATGATCATGTAGATTTAAAAAATCTCCTTGACAGGGTTTCCAGCTCAAAGCGTGGGATCTTCTAACATAGTTGTACCTCCTTCCCAACCATTTATTAGATCTCACATGCTGGCTTGTTCTCATTTACCGAAACATCTCAAGCAGAAACACAGTAAGAGTGAATCTGTTGTTACTTATCTTTCCTGATTAAGTCGTAATCATTTTACTGGTCACAAATCGATATTCCCGTTATCACAAAGTTTGATAATATAGAATATTGCAAACTCACCTACCAAGTGTGCTTGTTTGATGTTGGCTCAAGCAGGATTTCCATCTTCACTGTGAATAGTTAAGTATCACTGGTGGATCTGAATTCCTAAAAAGAATTTCAGCTTCCCCATCATAGATATTTCAAATTTGCTGTGCATTAATTTTTCAAACCTTTTTGAAAGTTTTAGGTTCGTAAAACCAAAAATAATGTCATCAACATAAAATTTTGCACAAGCAATATGTCTTCCCCATGTTTGAGTTATGGTCAAAGTATAGATCAATAGAACCTTTTGAGAATTCCTTTGGATACCTCAGATGTTGGAGAGTCATCGTTACCACGCTCTTTGGAGATGTTTGAGTCCATATAATGCCTTCTGAGATCAGTTAGATTGGACGGGATGATATGGGTCTACAAATCCATCTGGCTGGTTTACGTACACTTCTTCCTTCAGAGGACCGTAAAGAAATGTTGTCTTGACGTCCATCTGGTATACTGGAAATGATTTGTGTGCAGCATACGCAACGATAAATCGAACACTTCAAAATCGAGCTACAGAGTGAAAATGACTTTTGAATTCATTCCTTCCTTTTGAAGTATACGTTAGCTACACGTGAGCTTTGTACGTATTGACAATATTATCTCATCACATTTGTTTTTTCTAGCCAATTCCATGTTAATGGACATTTTTTCATAGTGGTTTGTCGACAAATTCCCATACATCTAATCGATCAAACTGGTGAAGTTCTTCTTGCATTGCTTCTATCCATGCAGAATTAGCTATGGCTTCTTTGATGTTCTTTGGTTCGGTTCGACTCATGGTGAGTGCGATAATACAATTCGCCATCTATTGATCTAGTTGACGTCTTGTTTAATGATTGAGAGGATTCCAATGACTTTGTTCTAAACATTTGATTTTTGTCCAACGATGTTTAGAAGGATGTCGTTGATAGAAGGTATGGATGTTTGAAGAATCAACATGATGAGATTATGTATCCCCTCGTTCTTATACCGGTGTAAAAAGATGTTGATAAATTCGTCTTCTTCAACTTGTGCATTTTCTTTATTAGTTTCTGCTTGATTAATGTTCTCAGTAGCAGTGATAGTTGGTGCTTGGGTGGGTGCTTGACTTGTAGTTTCTGGTGATGTTTGAATATTCAATGGAGGTATATCTGCAGCAACGGTTATTGTAGTAGATTGAGTTGTGTTTTGTGTTGCCATTATTGGAGAATCTGAGCAGCATTTACGCGGACGACCTTCGACACAAACCTTATAGCAGTTCTTAAAGTAATTCATCGAACATCAGACTAAATAGAAAATCTAGCTCATTAGACATTGTTACTGTCTTAGCTGCATGAGGAACATTTTCTTGACTTTGAGGAATAGGACTTAAACTGTCATGTTCAAGTGCCGTCGTCAGACATTGTGGAACGGGGTCAGAACTGACGTGATCTGACGCCATTTGAGGAAATTCATCAAAGTTAACATGAATGGTTTCAACTATCACTCTTGTTCTCTTGTTATATACCCTGTAAGCTCTTGACTGATTAGAATACCCTACAAAAATACATGCATCACCTTTTCCTTCATTTTGTCAAGATTTCGCCATCTCTGACGCATTTCCTGTAGCAAAGAGGAGCAAAAATATGAAAGGAACATAACAGCACGGTTTTCGGCAATTGTGATTTGGTAGGTGTGTTCTCATGTCGAGGAATACATGATGTGAACGGTTCTGAGTAAACTGTTGTTGTAATTGTATAGAGAAACTTTAGCGGCGCTTAGCATTGTTCGAGCAACCTCAACAAGAGTATGGTTCTGTCTTTCGACAACGCCGTTTTGTTCAAGTGTTCGAGTAGTTGATGTTTCGTGTCTTATACCTTCTTTTGCAAAGTATGCATGAAGAGTTTTATTCAAAAATTCCATACCTTTGTCAGTTCGAACTGTTCTAACTTAAGCATGAAGTCCTCTTTGGACAAATGTGAGGAAATCAATAAGAACTTCAGGTGTTTCGTCTTTGGACCTCAAGAAGTGAGTCCAAGTATATCTGGAGTAGTCATCAAACATTTACGGTAACATATTTCCTTTCCATTATAACACTCTTCATACCGCCTGGGGACCACATAAGTCCATGTGTAGAAGTTGTAACCGTCTTTTGGAGCTCTAGGTAGTCTTTGTGCGAAAGGACTTACATTTTACTTTCCCCAACTCACAAGAAGAACAAAGATGATCTTTGACGAATTTCAATTTGGGAAGGCCAATCACAATATCATACTTCGAAAGTAGGTTGATGGTGTCAAAGTTTAAATATGAAAGACGATGATGCCATAACCATGCTTGTGACGATGAAGCTTTAGCCATTAAGCAAATTGGATTAGGAATGGATGTGTCTTGAAGGGTGATGGAATACATATTTGTGACATGAAAACCCGTGAGTAGATCATTTCCTTTTAAATCATGGATGTAACATGTAGACATTCGAAAATTAACTTTTAAATCTGCATCACAGAATTGACCAACAAAGAATAAATTGTGATTCATCCCTTAGACATAATAAACCCTTTTTGATAGTGATTTTACTTGAACCAGACTCTATAACAAGAATCGGTCAATTTGATCATGTTCGTAAACTTCACCGGTACGCAAAATTTTCCACCAAAATTAGTTAGAAGTTGAGATTGCCGTCATGTGCTTCTTTTGTGCACCCAGAGTCGATGATGAATTGAATATATCTCTATGACGCTGAAAAGAATCGAGGACAACTGGAGTATTGGACATAGTTGGAACACACTGGGAAGGCTTAGGTTCAACAAATTTGTAGTTTTAGATGATTCCTAGAGACATCACTATACATTTGTGTTGAATTTCCTATTAGGGAATTAGGTTTCCATTTATATTCGGATGGTGTAACATTAGGTACACAATGCATGTACGTACTACTTGCTCATATAGCTTCTAATTATGCTTTTGGTTTCTTTGATAGTGGATTATGTGGAAACTGTTTTCTTATAGGATTTTGCAACAGATTGGTTCATAGTTCGCTTGGGTTCTCTAGTACTAATAGGCACCGAAATTGGCTGTTTAGTCCTATAATTCATGCCATTAATATAGTGAAGAACACACAAATCATGATTGTCATTTAGCACAGGTTTTCCATAGTAACACAAACAAAGTTTAATTCGAGGTCTTTGCATTAAACTGTCATTTGACGTAGTTTACAGACGTTTTATTATCTTGAAAACTTAAAGTTCCTACGGTGATCTTCTACAACTTGCATCTCCTTGAATATTGTCTAGGCATGCTCTATCTTCCAATGATTGCTCTTAGCTATGGTCTGCTAACACTAGTAGTGAATTACTCTGGTAGAGAAAGTCACTCATTTGTTAGTTTTCCTAATGTCTTGAGGCAACTGTGGTGTTCTAGTTTGATTAGGCTGTGTGTGTAGTTTATACATTCCAGGTGCAATCACATTTGTGTTCTTTAAAATTGACTTCACATTTTGAGGCAAAATTTGTGCAGTGACTGGTTTTGAAAGATCCTTCTTTGAGAAATCTTTCTTTGCAAGAAGGAATCGTAAAAAGTAAGCCAGTTTGCCTAAAATTATTGTCTTTGACTTTTGAAAGCATTCGGTGTCGATATAACCGATGATTTTTTTCTTCAAATGAGTTTCCTAAATTTCCTTTCAACTTTTCATAAGTTCTTCAATTCACATAATGCAATGTTTCTGTCTTGTAATTGAGCTTTCAATTCTTGAATTTCAAAATATTGTTCACGTTCTTTCTGAAATACATTTGACTGATTTTATTTAAAAGCTTTGTCATTTTTTATATGTTCTTGACATTTTTGTAAAGTAAGTTCAAGATTAATCGCATGTTGCTGAAGTGCTTCAAAACTTTTTGATGCTGTATTTCTTTTTGAAAGCTCTTTTTCAAGACGTTCACATTGACAAATTGGGTCAAATAATCACATTGTAAATCAGTGAATTCATCAAGAGTAGTATACACACCAAATATAGCATTCATGTGATCAGCATAGTAATATTCCCTTGAAAGTCGATCGATTTCATTCAAAAACTATGTTCTTTGAGTTTCCATTTGATATTTAAGAAAGTCCACTTCATTTTCAAGAGAATTAAAGTATCTCAAATCAGCAACCATTTCCTCTTTTAAACACGAGTGAAAATTTTCTAAATCCGCATTGATTTTCCGAATTTAAGGAAAAAATTTTCCTTCAATTGTAGTTTGAATGAAAGGATCAATATGACCAAAATATGTTCGTTTATCAATTGTTTGTTTGCAACGTTCTACTCCATCAAAAATTATGTCAACACTACTTTTAATTTTGAAAAGTTCTTTAGAGCTTTTACATTTTTCATCCCACGGAATGGACTCATCCATCCGTCTTTCTAACAAAGTTGTGTGTTTATTAAAAGACTCCTTTGAATTTTCATTCTTAGCAAGTGTATGACTCATTTTTGACCTTTCTGAAAAATGTCATTGTTCAGGCGACTTTTCACGTTGTGGAACGAACAAATCATAAAGATTGTTCAACTTTTCATAATTAAAAGGTCTGATTAAATCGCTTAATTTTGATCGACTATCTTGAGCTAGACGAATCATTTCGTCAGAATCAGGAGCTAACATTAAGGCAAGATTATCATTATAGCAACCTATATCATATAGACGAGGATTCGCTCTTTGAGCTTTCTTGAGGAACTCAGGTTTAACAAAACTCGTTTTATAATTACGATTAAGCATATTCATTGTTTGAACTGATTGACTGGTTTTATATACTATATCATCCAAAACCTTGATTTTATTTTCCAAAGCAATGACTTTTTCAAGTTCTTTTTCTTCACGAGTTTTGTAAGCCTGCATTTGATCCTCTTTTTGTTGTGACATGATGGAGATGGTCTTTTGATGTGCAAAAGCTCCTTTTTCATATCAGAAATCTTTTGATTCAAATCATTTATTTGATAAGAGTAGTTGTTAATTGACTTTTGAGATTCTGTTTTGTATTGAATTTAAGTCTGTTTTTGCTTTGCATAATCACAGCTCCACCTTTGACATATAGTTCACATCATGTTGCTTTTCAAGTTCATCTTGGAACTTTTTGAGATCTTTGAACATCAATTGATTTGTCTTTGACAGCTCATTGTTTGCTTCTTTGAAATGGTTATTTGATGATTCTAAACTTTTGTTTTTGTTTTTAAAATCCTTAATTTCACCTTTCAATTTATCAACTAAAGTCTTGTTTGATAATTCCAAAAATTTATTACGGTTTTTGTTGTCATCAATTTCACATTTAATTTATCAATTAAAGTAGCAAGCAAATCACGTTCATTAGCAAGATCATCATCATCCTGGTCAACCGTTTCTCCGTTAGTACTCATATCTAATGAATCAATAGTGATGTTAGTATCACCTTGTTCCTCCAGATATGTGTCATTAACAGACTTAGGTTGCACAGGATGTTCGCCGTTATTAGCAATCACATTATAATGATCTTCTTTTTTGTACCTCTGTGCAAGGATCAGAATTAAGATTGGGTCTAAAATTGTCAGCAACATCTGGAGTAACTTCTTGAATCTGTGCCATGTACATATAATGTTCTAATTCCTGATCGTCAGACTCATCATCAGTGTCATCCTTCCAATCGCCTTGATCTGCATTCAACTGAACTACAGCTTCCTCTTGCTTATACAATAACATCTTTTCCTTCTGATAAGCTGCATCCTTTGCACATTTCAGTTTCTGACATTCCCTTGATAAATGCCCATATTCCTTGCAATTATAACACTGAATCCCAGACTTTTGCACTATCGATGTACCTGCATTTTCCCTAGCCCTAGCAACATTAACTGCCCTCTGATTTTTATACCCAGTTCCTCTGTTGATTCTTGGAGAATTATCTTGATTAGCTCTACTGGTGTTTGAAGAAGTTTGAAGAAGTTTGAAGGTTGTTGTTGGTAAATTGTAGATTTTCTTAAACGAGAGAGAAATTAAAGCCATGAGTTTATCAATCTCCTTTTTCCTTTGACATTTCATCATCTTCAGTAACCATGGCAGGTTCTTGATCATAAGTAAGAACATAAGAGTTGATAATTGTTTTTCCTCTGTTTCTGGTTGCTTGCTATGATCTGGTTGAGGAATATTGACTATTGTGATTAGGATGGTTTGAGGATGGTAAGCTGGTTGTTGTTGAGCAACAAGTGCAAGTGGATTACAGTACGTGCTAGTCTTTCAGCTCTTATCTCGTTGACTTCATTCTGATGTTGCTTCAGGATGTCATAAAGTTTGTGATAGGAGACAATCTTCAGCTCTTGACTCTTCTTAACAAGTGTCACAAACCTTTGCCATTCTGGTTAAAGTTGAAGTAAGAACTGGACATTCACTTGATGATTTGTAACATCACACTGAATTCTGACAAGCTCATTCATCATCTTATAGAACCTTGAGTAATATGATTCAAGTGATTCACCATCCCGTGATGTGAATTTTCCAAACTCCCAATATAAATTGGTTTCAAGATCTTGAACATTGATTGATTCACCTTGTTTCAACCTTTCAATGGCTTTCCACATTTCACATGCATTCGGACAAGCATCAACTGTGGAGTAGATATCGTTATCTATCCCTGTGAGAATGATCTGAACGGCTTCAGCTTCGGCATTCATCAGTTGATCTCGTATGTCTTGTGAAACATTCTTATAGTTCTCCACGATACCTCTCTGGTGTTGTTTAAGTACTTCCTGCAGCATCTTAGAAACTGTTTTTCAAGGTCCATTGAATACGTGTATGGTGGATTTTGGAGACTATAGTGGATGAGTTCACTGTTAGGTTTGGTGTCAATGTATCTCTTGATTCTGGATTTCCACTGAACGTAATTACCCGGTGCCAACATTGGTGGACGATCTTTGCTACCCGCTTCCATGATAGCATTATGAAGAGCATTTGATGATTGAGTTTGCAAATTGGTATTTGAATTTGACATTGTGATGAAGTTGTTGTAAATGGATATCGGATCTTAAGTGTTATGAAGTGATTGATTGTGGTTTTAAATGAATTAACGTTCACGGGATTTTACAAATCTTTGATTAAAACCGAGAAAAGAATCGTATCTTTCGCGGGATTTTACAAAATCAAGAAGAAACCGTGAATGAATAATTAATTGACGTTTTAAGTATGATTAAGTTGATTGTTGGTTTGATTGGTTGTGATTGTTGTGTTGAGTAATTGTCCTTTTAGTCCGAATTAAAGTCCAAAGTCCTCGTAATTAGTCCATGAAGTTTGTTTTGTCTTGATGTGATGTTTTGATTAAACGGTGATTAATATATTCCCAAATTCGGTCAAATACCACCTGATGCGCGGATCGACATAGGATTTCAATGGACAAAACGCAATGACTTTCGTCAAAACGCAACTATCTTTAATCAAAACGCAGTCACTTTTCTTAATCAAAACGCAGTCACTATTCTTGATCAAAACGCAACGTCTTTTATCAAAACGCAATGTTCTTTGATCAAAACGCAGTCTGTCTTGATCAAAACGCAATGTATAAAAAATTTGGGCAGAGTAACGTTTAGTCAAAACGCAATGATGGTCTTCAAAACGCAACCTGTGGAGACAAAACGCAACACACAAAAAATATCAAAACGCAGTGACTTGAGAATCAAAACGCAACGACTTGAGATCAAAACGCAGCGACTTGAATCAATACGCAACGACTTGAATCAAAACGCAACGTCTTCAAATCAAAACGCAACGACGTGAGAACCAAAACGCAATGAGTTTTGACCAAAACGCAACGAAGCTTATCAAAACGCAACGAAGCTAATCAAAACGCAATGACTCTGATCAAAACGCAACGACGAACACCCCTTCAGATAGGCAAAACGCAGCCAAGAAAAAAACTTCAAACTTTCTTGTAAGCTATGAAATGATGTTAAAACCATTTAGTAATGATGCAAGGAAGTGATCTAAGCCCAAAAGTACAAGTCTTTAACACATTTAACCACGAAACAAAGATCAAATTTGATTTTTTTTCTTGGTTTTTCTTTTTTTTTGGAACCAAAGAAAAAACCAACAAATACCCATGAATTTTTCACAAATCAAACACTAAACACCCCTTGGCGAGTGATACCACACGTTATCCCACTAGTTTAATCCATTACACAACTAAAATCCTTACCAAGATGCTAGAAAATAAGAAGAAATCTTAGAGAGAGAAAGTAGAGAGAAAAACAAGAAAGGAAGATTAGATTAGAGAGAGTTTGGAGGATTACAAGTGAAATGAAATGTAACCAACACCCTTCACCAAGTGTGGTGAAGGGATATTTATACCCTAGCCTTCTAGTTGGCTCATGGGCTTTCTTAACGGGCCAGGCTTGGCTAAACTTGGGCTTTCACCCTTAACAAGGACAACATTAGATTACAAACCAAGCTCGATGATACCCGACTAACCTATTACATAACAAGACCTATTTGACTTAATGAGACCGATGACATTCTTGTTTGACTAAATAAAATTAAGGCTAACAGTACTAGATTATGCGACTCTCTCGTCAGCTAATTCAACACATAGCTATAGTATAAGGTAGTTGGGGCAATGTCGATTAACGAACTAAAACAGTCGACACAAAACTCCTATTGGCACTAGAATCAAACAACATGAAAGCATAACGGTTATTGAAGAGAAACGTACCTATAACGACATTAGAGTCTTGATTGGGTTCTCCTCCACCTAGAGCATAAGCCCTTCCACGTGCTTCACTATTAGCAGCTTGTTTTCCATAACTCTGGTTCTTCAACTCATAAGTGTCCTTGCCTTCTAGGACATCTCATACGCTTCATCAATCCTAATGATCTACACATGGGAATTCCACCATGTCAGGGAACCATCCAGCAGGGTGCAAGTAGCAAACTTTACTTGAGAATCCACAGGACAATTGCTAATACGATACACATACTACATTTTCTTGAACCACCTTGCCAAAACCCATAACTCCCTCAGTTCCACTAAAGTTGTGAGGTTGACAGTTCAGAAAGTCTTTGTAGGTACAAACGCTAGCAACTGGTGCATTCCCTCCTGCACCTTCATTCATTCCATTACGATTTCCATTTCCATGATTTCCATTTCCTCCACCGTTACTGTTTCAATTTCCTCCACCGTTACCATTTCCATTTCCTCCACCGTTACTGTCTCCTTCCTCATCTCTATACTAATTTTCACTTCCAACGACAGGTCCGATGTTACGGTTAGCTTCTTAAGCAGCCAACGCTTCAGCCACACGTTGGTTAATCAATTCTTCAATCGCCTCGGGTGTCATTCCGGATCGAGTAATGGTCATTGTTCTAGTCATAAAATATAACACATGGTGAGATGTTGAATGAGATAAGGTCACCATGAACGATAGATAAACAATATAATAGATGTATAAATTACAAAAAAGTCACGTTTTACCAAAACAAAAATAAATAATTACGATGAGAATCGTAAAATAATCAAAAATAGATAAATACACCATATATTATAGATGATTCATTTGACATATCGCTTCCCAAAATTACAGAATTTCCTAACGTGCTAATACCAACTGCTAGCCAAAATCTAACTCGCTCAGTAGTGGATCTATGGATGGTATCCATGATGTCTGATCATGTAGGTCTCAAGCCTCCTAAAATCCCCTTTATCATAATAATGAGTCAACCAAATCTGCCTAAGCTCCTCTGACACATAGCCCAAACGGCGCTCAACACTACAAATACTCTCTTTCTTAACTCCTAACGCATCTCAAAGTCTAACGTTACTCTCCTCCAACACTCTAACCATCTATAATAGTCTAGACCTCTAAGTATCTGTTGTGACTGCCATAGTCTCTTGAGCTCTCTATTCCTCCTCTATATCATCTAATCTTTGTGCAGGAATAGCCAACAAATGCTCGTACATCCCCTGAACCAACTCCTTAATCTCATCCAATCGATCTCCAACGGTCGACACTGGAAGGTCATCAGGGACAACAGGCTCAACAACAACATCTACTGCAATCTCTATAGTATCTCTAGCACTAGGCTTGGCATCAGCCTCTGCCTCTACTCGCTCACTCCCTGCCTCAACTGCTGCTACAGCATCTACCATAGTATCAGCCTTAATAGCTGATGCAGCCTCTGCTGCAATGTCTGCCTCTATATCTTCCAAATAGTCTGAATCGATATCTAACTCGGTATCTACCTCATAACTATCCTCAATATCTCTATCAATATCTCCCTCAGTCCTTGTCTTAATACTATCCTCAATATTCAACTTAGTGCTAACCTTGATACTGACCTCTTGGTAATATGCAGACGATGGATCCCTCAACCTCTTACAAGAGGGCAACAGGTCAGCTCGAATAAGTTGGGAATCTGCAGTAGGGGACCTACATCTCTTGCGAGATGGTCCAGCAGAAACTGATGATGACGAATGTGTAGCTGATGAAGATGAACAAGGTGATACCCTACGCCTCTAACGAGGTGATGCTCATGATAAAGAATGGAACCTCCTATGGTTCGCTGGTATGCGAGTAGGAAATGGGTGTACCCTCTTCCTTGCGGTCAACAACATACACGCCTCATTAGGGTGGATACGCTATGGTCGACCAAAAGTTATCTCTTGATCGGGTAGAACAAGAATAGCAGATCTGCAAGGTAAATCAGGTAATGCCGGTACAGTCTGACATGGTGCGGGTGGTGTGAATGATGATGATGAACATGCTTCTACCTTGCTCCTCCATCTGGCAACAGCAACCTCATGTAATTCGGGTGATATGGGTCTCTCAAATGAATCACTGTTAGAAAAATCTCTAGATGGCTCACAAGAATCAGTAAATAAAAATGGAGAAGTGACAGGTGCAACTAGTGCATGAACTAGAGATGATGGATCCTCGAATGAATCAGTCTCTGAAGTAGAGTGGGTGTCTAGGTCAAGTACCCCGGCAAGCAAAGCGACAACAGCCGTCGCCACCTCTGGAACATCAGTTATAATAGTAGAAACATCAAAAGGTATGACAGAAAGAATCATGCCAAACAGAATAACCCGAGAAGTGGACGATCCAACACTCTCCTCAAAAGAATCAGAAGAAATCGAAATGACAGATAAAGGCATGATGCTGCACAAGCAACAGTTTATATAAGTCACCTTTATATAAATTTATGCAGGATGCGTACAATGAGGAGTATACGTGATGTGAAACAACTCATGGCAAAAGAATGACGAATTAGTGGCAAAACGAATGGAAAATAAACATAACTAATATGTAAGTCAAATAGTACTTAGATATATATATATATATCAATAGCAATAGCATATATAGGGCAAGGTATAAGCATGTATAAATAAGGATACAATCGCATACTGGTTATAGACCAGACCTAGTATATACTACCTAGTTCTCTATAACATTGGCTCTTGATACCAATCGGTCACACCCTCAAATCGAGTCGCAGCGGAAATAGGTAATCCAAGGGTGTAACGTTATGAATATCTCAAACATAAGTACAAGAGAACGACCACTATATGGACGTTTTGAAAATAAACACCGTTGCATAATTATAAAATAGAGAAGTCATTACAATACTCTAAAAGTAATACGTTAAAAATGCGGAAGCTGAAAAGATGTTTAAAGTACAATGGTATTTAAATAACAGACATAAGTTTCCTGAAAAATGCAGTCATAATGCATGTAGACTCCACAAAGCACATCAAGAGAAATCCAGTTAAGCACCTGAAAACATGATTAAAACGTCAACATAAAGTTGGTGAATTCGTAGGATTAGGTATTTCACAAGCATGGACCACAAGATTTGTAAACGTGTGACTATTGTAACACACACAATATCACAAAAAGGTATTTACGTTGCACTCAGCTCATGACACCGAAGCTAGACATAGTATGTAGCATACTTGATGCTAAGTAAAGCTTGCCCTTCAGATGTCCAACCAAAGACCACCTACAGTTTGACATGATATACGTCTGTTTTAGCCAATCCATCGGTCAAGTAAGAATTCAAAACTCGGACGGGGGCTATCAGTCCCAATAGATCTATTTATAACACTCACGCTTACTTTCAGTAACGGTTCATGAATACAGGCAATAGTGGTTTAGCGGTAACTTAGGCAACACATAAACATGTAAGAGTAAAGTAAGTCCTTGTGTTCAAAGTTTAAAAGCAAGAAATGTTCTCACCACAAAGTTATAAGTGATTGTAAAATAGTAAAAACGTGGGGCTACAAACTCACCTTAAGCAGAGCAGTGAGCAACGTAATAATCAACGTGTGATGTAACATCCGAGAATTTTCGGATTTTTTTTGAAGTACTTGTTTATCCCTTTGACTTTTCTGGGTTCTGGACTTGACTTATAAGAATACGACCATTAAAATCACGGTTTTCCGGCTCGTCCCCTAATGGAATTCTATGTGAAACGAGTTTCCTGAAACTTTTCAGTTTGGACCGAGACTGAAAAACAGTCAGAAGGTGATGGAAATGTCCTCGCATTCATTTTTGAACACATCGCGTTACCGACCTAATAATTAAATTTGTATTTAATTATCATAGTATTAAATAAAAAATATTTAATAAATTAATATACTCTTGTTAATCGAAAGTATGTAAAAAACGCAATATAAAGTTAAAATTGTAGTTACGGATTAAACATTATCGGAAAATATATACAAAAATGGACATAATAAACGTTTGAAATAAATTTATAAAACGTTTACAAAAATAGGTCGAATTTGAATACTCAATTGTTATCAGAAAAGGATTTTGGGAAACAATGGCGAAAGTTTAGGTTTTGAATCGCTCCATTAAGTCATTCAAACGTGTCAGAAACCGATGGTTATAAAAACTTTATTAAAAAGTTACACTTTTAACCCTGGACTATTTCAACTTGTCACTTTAGTTTTATATATTATATATTATTATATATATATACTATATAATTATATATATATATATATATATTTTTATATATATATATTTATATAATTTATATTTTTTCTTTCATTTCCATCTTTACACAACAACACAACTTATACATCTCTCTATCTCCCTTCCCCAATATTCCGGCAACCTTGAGAACCGCCGAAGCCGACCCCACCACCAGCCGCAGGTTAAAGTTTTCCGGCGAGCTTTTCCGGCCAACACCAAAAAGCTTCCTCACCTTCCGATCTATTCGATCCACACACCCACTCTCGGCCACGCGCCGTCACCACCACCACTCGACTGCTACTGCCATAACACCACCACTTTCATCTCTATCACCTCGTCACTCTCTCCATGAGGGTGCGTTTGGTTCTGTCTTTAACCCACGAAGGGTGTTTGTTTGGTTGGGTCCGATTTGGCACCACGAAGGGTGTGTGTGGTTTGGCGTAATAACACCTCAAGGGTGCGTTCGGTCTTGTCTCAGGCACCATAAGGGTGCGTTCGGATTGGTTATAGCACCGGTAAGGGTGCGGTTGATTGTGTAACATAGTTAGGATGTGTTTAGGTTGTTATAACACGGTTGGGGTGCGTTTGTTTTAGTTATAACAGCAGTTAGGGGGGATGCGTTTGGGCTGTTGATCAGATAAGGGTGCGTGTGGTTTTTACAGCAGGGTGTGTTTGGTTCATTCATGCATAATATGGGTGCTGGGGCGAGTTTATTTAGCGGCAGTTAGGGTGCGTTTGACTTTGGGTTTAGCACCAAGGGGGTGTTGTTTCGATGGGTTCACAGCCAGGGGTGTTTGTTTGATGGTTTCTTCCCCAACAGGGTGCGTGTTTGGCGTTCACAGCCCACCCCCAAAGGGGTGCAGTTGGTCATGTACAAAAACCACCATGTGGTGTGTTGGTTTAATGGCAGCAGCCATTAGGACGTGTTTGTTTATGGGTTTAAACACCATATGGATGCGTTTGGTTGTTTATTAATGTAATGGGGTGTTTGTTTTGATTTGACATTATGTTGGCGTGCATTTGGATAGTAGTATCACATTAGGCGTTTTGGTGTGGCAATTAGCCGTAGTAGAGTGCGTTTGGTTTATAAAGGAGCTGATTAGGGTGCGTTTGGTGGTTCCCACAGTAGGGTTATGGCGTTTGGCTTTTTGCGTTTGCTGTGGGTTTAACAACGAAGAGATTGTGTTTGTTTAGCGAATCAACGAGGAACGACTGAGGGTTTTTTGGTTTATATATTCAAAACGACAAATAAAATAACTTAAGTTTTAATAATTATTTAATACTGGATAATATATTTGGTGGGTTTAATCGGTTAAATAATATAATCCGTTATAATTGTTGTATTTTAAAATATAAATGGTGTATATATAATTATATCTTAAACACGCGGCATTTGAAATATTGAAACGCGATTTGAGTCCATATATATTCCATACATGAAAACGTTTAGTTTTGCGAAATGGAAAACGATTTACGAAACGTGAAAAGTCATGACGAAAATTTGTATAATTTCCTATATTATACGATTTACCTAAAAACTTTATTAATCTAGAGAAACGTAAAAGAATTAAGATATTGTTTTAAGATATATTATATGGTATATACAATAACCTGGACAACGAAGCGAAACTATCTTTTACAATAAGGCGAAAGTGTTTTAGACTCGACATGTTACGAATGAAACATAATTTTATAAAATATTTTAAATTATATTTTTTAATGGTTTTTAATAACGGTTACCAACTATCGGGTTGTTTAAGTTATATAGCGAAGATAAGTGTCAACTTTTATTCAAAGTCTTTTGTTTAATTAAAATTGGTGTCAACTAATTTGGTTTAACTACAGCTCGTATATTTATCATATAAGTCTGGCAAGTTGATTTTATTTTTCATTAATCTTGATGATTGTCTTTGTTATATAAATTCACTGGTAGATATTATATAAGGGTTATTTTTCATAAGTAATATTATATAAAGAATTTATTACACACTTTGCGTATATTTCTATTTATTTATTTAAACCCTACACCAACTATTACAACTTTTAAATTAAATCTTTATCACGTGTAGCGTTGACATAACAATTCATCGGGAATCCCAAAATGAGTTATCCTAGTCTAGTGAGACTTAGCAGTTTAGACTAGTTGCAACTCTTCGTGGTCGGTAGACGTTCCAATTTCCGTTTGTCCTGTAACTCCTGTGTACATTTTCGCCAATCGTTCTTCATTCATCGATGTGAGTTTATAGCCCCTACTTTCATTTGTTTTACATTTACTTTACAATCTGGGGGAGAATCCATGCTCATTTACAACTTTGTTTACATATTCGTTTTACATGTCTTTTACATATTATTCCACACACCTGGCTTACATACTTGATTTTGAAATTCATTACAAACTCAATTACGTGATTGATATCACACTCTTTCTACTTATGGATTTAAGTACTTAACGTTGTTTATGAACACAATGCTTTGGTTTTTATAAATGGACGCAAGTGTATATTTTATATCGATTACGTGTTTGCCTAAGTAATTTGAATCCTATATGCCCAGTATCATGAACTGTCAATTGTAATAGTTCGTAGTTGTGAAAGTTACATTATGTGAGAGTGAGTGTTATTAGCAGATCTTTTTTGAGATTGAACATTTGGGGAGACGATGGGCACGATAATCTTTACCTTTAGTGCAGGCACGAAATCTTTTAGTGGGGCATGCTCAAACTACTATAGTGCGGGCAATGGCTCGGAATTTACATATGTGGCGGCACGTGAATTTTTATAGTGCGAGGCATTGTCACAAAATTTATAAGTGGACTCATATCGTTCGAGCTTGAGTGTCATGTAGCTTAGGGAAACGTAATGGAAATTTTGTAGATTAGTGCAGTTTGCTTTATCGCGGGGGAATGTCTTGCCATGTCCTACATTTTAAACATTTGTGTGGGAGTATTATAAAGGATTGAGATAGTCATGCTGATTTTACAAACTTTGGTTTAAATATTTTTATATTTAAAACAAATATATGAAACTCACCAACTTTAATGTTGACACTTTTAAGCATGTTTTTCTCAGGTGAATTAGATGCTTGGATTATTTGATGTGCATTGAAGTCTTTACATTCAAGTTTTTCATGGTGATGCAATGATGGGACAACTATTGTTTTGATTTCAAAAAATTAACGAGATTGTTTTACAAACGACACATTTAGAGGTCGTTCTCTTGTATCTTGTGCTATTGTATTATGAAGTAACGCTCCCTGACATATTTCCGCTGCGTCACATTTTTGGGGGTGTTACAGATTGGTATCAGAGCACTGGCTATAGAGAACTAGGTTGCATATTTTACCCTAGACTATAGTCGTTTTCACAAACATTGCATCACAACAAACAATTTCAAAGTGCATACACGCTACTTGCTTATGTGCTTACATTATGTGTTGCACTAAGTGCTTACGTGGCATACATATATATAATATATATATGCTTGCATTCCTTTCGCGTATATCGTATGCTTATTTATATAAGAATTATTATATAAATACCAGAATATTTTTAAGACATTGTGGGGTGCACGATGGTCTCATTCTACTCGTCAGACATTGTGAGTTATACAATGGTCTCATTCTGCTCGTCAGACATTGTGAGTTATACACTGGTCTCATCTTGCTTCTTAGACATTGTGAGTTATACAATGGTCTCATTTTACTTCTTAGAAATTGTGAGTTGCACAATGGTTTCATTTCGTCCTCGGGCATTGTAAGCTAAACAATGGTCTCTAAGGACATTGATTTTCTTCATAGCTTTATACTATGTTGTATTACACGAAGACCGTTATAATTTTTAGTTACATGGGATTATGTATAAATCTAAGTATTACAAGTCTTGTATAGGCGAGACTTGTAATAGGAGGATTTATATGATAATTGCTATGTTGACTGGTTCATCGAGACTTTTACCTGGGTTACTCTAACCAAGGTACTCATTACCTATCTTGAACTCTAAGTCGATATTTTTGGGTAGTTTTTACTCCCAGCTTTCAAAGACGAGTTTGAAACACTCGTCCCATACTCATTAGAGCACATGCATCGTCATGTCATCCATCAACTTGAAGGTTATGTAGGTACGCGTATTGCATCGGGAATTATTAAGTAGGATGATTTATAATATGTTTATTTGAAAGGATTGGGACGCCTTTTCAGTTAAATAAATAAATTGTAAATCACCGAACCATAAGTTTATCAATTGATTATTTACATAAATTAGGACGCTTCTTTATGCAAATAATGAATTATAAATGAGTGGGCTTAATGGTATCCGATATGACACGAGTATGAACCTAAATTCGAAAATCGCCAGAATCTGTTGAAAAGGGTCTAGAAACACAATCGTGTTCTACCACTCGACAGAATCTTAAGGCCTCACTTGGGACTACCTTATCTCATCCTTGAGTTATTACTCTTGCCGTTGCCAATCCTCGCAATCATGAACTGTTCGTGGAACTAACAGACTTGTTACACACTTGAGCTAATGGAGCTGATTCATCGATTAGGCGGACATAAGTACCATAATCCGCCCGATTATCGCATAAGCTCGATCGCGAAGCTCCTTTCAATTATTGAAAAAGCTCTTTTAACGGGTGGAGACTGTAACATTTTAGATTTTCAGGTCATTTTACGACTCCTATTATTCTTCACTATTTATTTTAGTCCGGTACGCGTTTACTTTTAATTTAACTTTTAAGCTAAATTGCGTAGACTAGAAATAATCATTCAACGTAAACGGTCACCAAATAAATTAAGGTTTACGTCAAGCAAGTGTTATGTAATTATTAGGAAGATAATTATTAACTTTGCGTGTTTTATTTTTATTGGTCACGTAAAAGGCTTACGTTTCGCAATAAAATACGTTTAGACACACCCCGAAAATACCTAGACTTACCTAGACTCGAACCAATACCCACTTTTAATCCTTAAACACAAAAATTATTCAATTTTCTTGTTAATAAGCCATTATGGCCTGTTATGGGTAAACAAAACCCATAAACCATTGGATACTTACACAAATCTTGTACAATGATCCTTTAATTAAGACTTGTACCATAATAATCTCAATAAGATTTCAAAACCTTTCTTTCCCTCCATAATCCTACTCGTTCCACATACATAATCACCAAGAAATCTTCTAAACCTATACTAAGTACATGTACAACAAAGATTTAATTAAAGCTTGTCCTTAATGTCCCTAATAAGCCTAATACACATTGTGTAACATCCGAGAATTTTCGAATTTTTTGAATGACTATTCCAATCGTTGACTTTTAGTGTCTGGCTTGACTTATAAGAACGACCATCTAAATCACGTTTTCACGGCTCGGACCCTAAAGTAATTCTATGTGAAACGACGTTCCTGACAACTTTTCAGTTTTGACCGAGACCTGAAAACAGTCAGAAGGTGACTGAAATGTCCTCGCAACAATTTTGAACACAACGCGTACCGACCTAAAATAATTAAATTTGTATTTAATTATCATAAGTTATTAAATAAAAATATTTAATAAATTAATTATCTTGTTAATCGAAAACGTATGTTAAAAACGCAATTATTAAAGTTAAAATTCGTTTTACGGATAAATATTATCGGAAAAATATATAAATGAATAATAAACGTTTTAAATAATTTTTATAAAACGTTTACAAAAATTAGTCGAGTGAATACTCATTTTTATCAGAAAAATGATTCGGAAAACAATGGCGAAAGTTTGTTTATGATATCGTCGGTTAAGTCTTTTTCAAACGAGTCTCCGAATCTAGTAGTTATAAAAACTGTATAAATAAGTTACACTTTTTACCTGGACTATTTCACTTTGTCATTTAGTTTTATATATACTATATATAAAATCTTATTTTTTTTTTCATTTCCTTCTCTTACACTACACACACAATCTTATTCCAACTCTCTCTCTCCCTTCCACATTTTCCGGCCACCCTCCGACTGCGGCGACCGCACCACAGCCGCCGATAAAAAAAAAAAGTTTTCCGGCGAGCTTTTCCGGCCAACACCAAAAAGCTTCCTCACCTTCCTATTCTATTCGATCCACACACCCACTCTCGGTCACGCGCCATCACCACCACCACTCGACTGCCGCTGCCATAACACCACCACTTTCATCCCTATCACCTCGTCACTCTCTCCATGAGGGTACATTCGGTTCTGTCTTTAACCCACGAAGGGTGTCTGTTTGGTTGGGTTCGATTCGGCACCACGAAGGGTGTGTGTGGTTAGGTGTAATAACACCTCAAGGGTGTGTTCGGTCTTGTCTCAGGCACCATAAGGGTGCGTTCGGATTGGTTATAGCGCAGGTAAGGGTGCGGTTGATTGTGTAACATAGTTAGGATGTGTTTAGGTTGTTATAACATGGTTGGGGTGCGTTTGTTTTAGTTATAACAGCAGTTAGGGGGGTGCGTTTGGGCTGTTGAGGAGATAAGGGTGCGTATGGTTTTCACAGCAGGGTGTGTTTGGTATTCATGCCAAGAGGGTGCGTTGGGCGAGTTTATTTAGCGGCGGTTAGGGTGCGTTTGACTTTGGGTTTAGCACCAAGGGGGGGTGTTGTTTCGATGGGTTCACAGCCAGGGGTGTTTGATGGTTCTACCAACCAGGGTGCGTTGGTTTGGCGTTCACAGCCACCCCAAAGGGGTGCGTTGGCTGTACAAAAACCACCATGTGGTGTGTTGGTTTAATGGCAGCAGCCATTAGGACGTGTTTGTTTATGGGTTTAACACCCAATAAGGGTGCGTTTGGTGTTTATAAATGTGAATGGGGTGTTTGTTTCTCGATTTGACATTTGTTGGGGTGCATTTGGATTAGTAGTATCACATTAGGGGCGTTTGGTTGTGGCAATTAGCCGTAGAGTGCGTTTGGTTTATAAGGGAGCAGATTAGGGTGCGTTTGGCTGGTTCCCACAGTAAGGTGCGTTTGGCTGTGGGTTTAACAACGAAGAGATGTGATTGGTTTGGTTTAGCGAATCAACGAGGAAACGACGAGGGTTTGTTTGGTTTATATATCAAAACGACAAATAAAAATAACTTAAGTTTTAATAAATATTAAAACTGGATAAATATTATTTGGTGGGTTTTAATCGGTTAAATAAATATAATCCTTAATAATTGTTTTAATTTAAATATAATGGTGTATATATACATTATATCTAAACACGCGGGCATTTGAAATATTGAAACGCGATTGATTCCACTATATATTCATTTACTGAAAACGTTTAGTTTTGCGAAAATGGAAAACGATTTACGAACGGAAAAGTCATGACGAAACATTGTTATAAATTCCTATAGTCACGATTTACTAAACTTTATTAATCTAGAGAAAGATAAAAGAAATTAAGATCAGTTTTAAGATATATAAATCGGTCATTATACACATAACCTGGACAAACAGCGAATAAAACTATACTTTTACAATAAGCGAAGTGTTTTAGCTACGACCATGTTAACGAATGAATCTATAATTTATAAAATATTAAATTATATTTTATAATGGTTATAAACGGTTACCAACTTCGGTTGTTTAAGTTATAATAGTAAGATACGTGTCAACTTTTATTCAAAGTCTTTTGTTAATTAAATTGGAGTCAAACTAATTTGGTTTAACTAACAACTCGCATTTATCATATAAGACCTGCAAGATATTATATTTTTCATTAATCCTTTGATTGATTGTCTTTGTTATATAATTCACGGTAGGAATTATATAAGGGTTATTTTTCATAAGTAATATATAAAGAATATATTACACACTTTGCGTATATTTTCAATTTATTTATTTAACCAACCACCAAACTATTACAACTTTAAATCTAAATCTTTTATCAACGTGTCGCGGTTGAGATTAACTATCAATCGGGAAACTCAAATGAGTTTATCTAGGCTAGGAGACTTAGCCGTTAAGATTGTTGCAACTCTTGGGTCGAAGCCGTTCTAATGTTCCGTTTCGTTTCTCGTTACTCAATGTGTACATTCAGTCCAAATATGTTTCTTCTTAATTATCGAGGGAGTTTATAGCCCCTCTTACTTGTTTTACATTTACTTTACAAATCTGGGGGGAGAATACATGCTCAATACAACTTGTTTACATATTCGTTTACAATGTCTTTTACATATTATTCCACACACCTGGCTTACATACTTGATTTTGAAATTCATTACAAACTCAATTACGTGATTGATATCACACTCTTTCTACTTATGGATTTAAGTACTTAACGCTGTTTATGAGCACAATGCTTTGGTTTTTATAAATGGACGCAAGTGTATATTTTATATCGATTACGTGTTTGCCTAAGTAATTTGAATCCTATATGCCCAGTATCATGACCTGTCAATTGCATAGATGTGTGTGATTACTTTATGTGAGCCGCTTTCGATTGGTATAGCCGAGTGAGTGTTATTAGCAGATCTATTTGTGATTGAACATCTGTGGGAGAGATGGCACGAAATTTACATAGTGCGGGCACGAAATCTTTATAGTGCGGGCAATGGCACGAAATCTATATAGTGCGGGCAATGGCACGAAATTTACATAGTGCAGGCACGAAATTTATATAGTGCGGGCAATGTCACAAAATTTATATAGTGACTCATATCGTCGAGCTTCAGTGTCATGAGCTTAGGGAAACGTAATGGAAATTTTGTGATAAGTGCAGTTTTGCTTTATGGGGAAAAGTCTTGCGGTCCTACATTTTAAACATTTTTGTGGCTATTATAAAGGATTGAAATAGTCATGCATATTTTACAAACCTTTGGTTTAACATTTATATTTAAACAAATCTATGAACTCACCAACTTTAATGTTGACACTTTTAAGCATGTTTTTCTCAGGTGAATTAGATGCTTGGATTATTTGATGTGCATTGAAGTCTTTACATTCAAGTTTTTCATGGTGATGCAATGATGGGACAACTATTGTTTTGATTTCAGAAAATTAACGAGATTGTTTTACAAACGACACATTTAGAGGTCGTTCTCTTGTATCTTGTGCTATTGTATTATGAAGTAACGCTCCCTGACATATTTCCGCTGCGTTACATTTTTGGGGGTGTTACATGTGAAGTAACGAGCACAAGGTCCTAACCACGACCTAGATAATTGTGACGCGCTTTAGAAGCGAGAATAGCATATCAAAACGTTGAATAACACTTTTTTAAAAGAAATATATATCATCCACTTGCGTTTGTGTCTTAGTTTATTTAATATAAACATGTCTTAAAGAAGATATAAGGTTTTTAGTTAAGTAAAGACATTTATATAAAAATTACCATTTTGGGAAAGTTTCTAACGTCGCCTAAATATATATAACCGACACCTTATCATCCGCTAAGGTTTTTAAGACTCAATCGGACTCGAAAATACTCAAAAAGCCATTTTATTATTTCAATTAGCACTTAAATTGTTTATAGTGTCTCAAAAAATGCCTTAATTTTATCATGGTATGACTCCTTTGTTTTTGACTTTTAAGCTTAAAGAAATTCGTTATCTCTAGTAAAATTCATTCTGGACAAGTTTCCTTTTATACACTTTGGCCAATTCGGACTCAAAAGGGGTCAAAACCATGATTTAAAATCAGGACAGAATGTTCGTAACTTGTTAAAAAACTGTCAAAATCATTTATTTTCCGTCCATCTTTAATCGGCCATATCTCCTTCGTTACAACTCCATTTTTCATGTTTTTTGTATCAAAAATCATCTAGAAAACATATACTATCCAACTATTATAGTTTAGGCTTGTCAAGACATTTGTACGACACTCAAAACCTATAAAACAATTTCAGACAACAACCTATTTTATCAAAAACTTAGCCGAAAATGCCACAATCTTTCCCAAAGGCCCGTTCTATCCTATCTCCATTCACGACTAGGTCTAACCACAAAACCATCTCAAAAACTAGCCTAATCCCATCGTCTCATTTACTAAACGCCACTTATAATGCTAAACGTTTTGCCACGAACTCAAAAGTACAATAAAATGTAAGATTTTAAATAAAGTTTCAATCTTGACAAATGAGTTATACAATCTTGTTTATTTTGATGTTATTGTTATATAAAGTGACCTCAAACATGAATGATATCATTTTTAAGAAAAAGAGATGAGGGTGAACGAACGAATATATATATAAAGTTTACACGAATAAAGAGAATGACAACACTTACTAGTTGAGAAAAAGATGGTGAAGAAGGACTTTAACTTTAACCCCAAAACAATGAATATAACCTTAAATCTCAAAAAGAATAAACCCAATAACACTTGGAATGAACCACGATCAACAAAACATCAACAAATCTTGAATTAAGGAGCATAAACACCAAAAGTGGTGTTGTTTGGGGTTCGGCCAACGCAAGCAAGATAAGAGAAATGAGAGAGTTTTTAAAGTGTGTGTTTTAGAGAGAAGGAAAATGTTGGATGAAATGAGAGATAAATAAATAAGTAATGGATAGGTTCATGCATTTGAATTGAACCTAGAACCTTCCCATTTAAAATCCAAAGGGAATATAGTGTATTAGGAATACCAACAAGATAAAATGATAGGGGCATGTTGGCAAGGGGGGCGGACAACACCAACAAGAAGGAGATGGTCAAAGTTGATAAATCTTGATTCTTTCCCACTAGATATTTATTTAGGATCTTTTAGATTTTAAGCTTGCTCAAGGATTTTATTATTTACCGATACACTTACGATACCCGTAAAAGTCATAAACACGAAACTTTCATAAATAAATCAAAGAAATTTAAATATATGCTTGCAAGGTAAAAATGCGATAGTCGGTAAAAGACTACGTTAAATATCAAGCCAGAACACATCCGATAACGTTTCTCAGTTTTACGCGGGATAACTTTCTGGTTTATGGTCAGGTCAACATGTAACTTATAAAAAGTCAAACTTATGCACGTAAACAGAAAGATTTTTGTTGGGATTAAAAGGCTTCTTGAAGTTACTACTGCTCAGGTGAATGTTAATGTTGTTAAGCAAATACTCTAAGTAGTTAAGACTGTTAGTGGAAAGTTAATACTGTCAGTACAATGTTAGTACTGTTAGTGATCTAATTGAAATATATGCAAAGTAGTTAGTGTTTCTAGTAGTAAAGTTAAGACTGCTAGTACACAGTTACTACTGTTAGTATATACTAGTACTGCTAGTACTAAAGTTACTACTGCTTATGTTTATTAGTACTACTGGTACAAAAGTTAATGATGCTGGATTACAACTGCTAGAAGAGTTACTACTGTCAGAAGGATAAAGACAAGTACAGAGATAAGGATTGTTTGGAGAATAAGAATACTTACGAAGATAAGTATCAGTTATTTGTGAAGAAGATATGTATAATGTATTTGTTTAAGAGATTACGTCTGCTTTTAGAAAAGATCATGATATCTTAGAAAAGTATTGTAAGTCTTGTAGGACTCCTTGGTGTATAAAAGGAGGTCCTAAGGCATAGAATTAATATATACAAAAACGAGTCATTGTCATAGCTTTAAGGTTGTAAACCCTAACACTGTCAAAGAGTGTTCGTATTAATATATTGAAGCCTATTGTTTTGGTTGTATTTCTGTGTCTCAAACATACTTTTTCTTTATTCTTCTTGGTGGTATAAACTAGATTCCGCATAGTTTATATCATGCACTCAAAGTTTCAATCTTAGTACCTTTGGATTTATCCAAGGATACTAAACCTTACATCAAGCTAAGGAGTTTAAGATTTGTTCATTGGGATCAACAAGTGGTATCAGAGCTTGTTGTGAAGCTTTAAATAAGAAGAAACAAACAACACATACTAGATCTAATTCTCTGTAAGAAAATAGAGGCAGGAACTACTTCTACAACTCTGACTGTAAGACTCCCTATCCTCAACCCAGGAGAATATGATATCTGGTTAATGAGGATAGAACAATACTTTCTCATGACTGATTACTCCCTCTGGGAAGTAATTCTGAATGGTAACAAACTGCTGAAGAGAACTGTTGGAGAAACTAAGCAGGAATATGAACCTACTACTGCAGAAGAAAAGTAAGACAAGAGGAATGAGATGAAAGCTAGAGGAACTCTGTTGATGGCACTCCCAAATAAGGATCAACTGAAGTTTCATTCATATAAAGATGCAAAATTGCTCATGGAAGCCATAGAGAAGAGGTATGGAGGAAACAAGGAATCTAAGAAAGTTTAGAGGACACTACTCAAGCAACAATATGAGAACTTTTCAAGATCAAGTTCAAAAATAATGGATCAAACTTTTAACAGGTTGCAAAAACTTATTAGTCATTTGGAGATTCAAGGCGAAGTTATTGCACAAGAGGACATGAACATAAAACTGTTGAGAAGTCTTCCATCTGAATGGAAGACTCATGCTTCGATCTGGAAGAACAAAAAGGAAATAGAAACCATCAGTTTGGATGACTTGTATAACAACTTGAAGATATATGAACCTAAACTTGCAGGATCATCAAGTATAAGCCAAAATCCACAAAATGTGGCTTTTGTGTCCTCCAACAGCACTAACAGCAATAGCAGCACAAATGAAGCAGATAACACTACTTATGGAGTTAGTGCTGCTCATACTCAAACTGCTCCTATATCTAGAGATAACCTTAGTGATGCTGTGATTTGTGCTTTCCTAGCTAGTCAGCCCAATTCTCCTTAACTTGCACGAGAGGATCTAGAACAAATTGATCCTGATGACCTAGAAGAAATGGATTTATAATAGGAAATGGCCATGCTGACAATTAGAGCTAGGAGATTCATCCAGAGGACAGGCAGGAAGTTGGATGTAAATGGTCAAAGAGTTGGATTTGACAGGACTAAAGTAGAGTGCTACAATTGTCATAAAAATGGTCACTTTGCAAGAGAATGTAGAGCTCCTAGAAATCAGGAAAACAGAGGAAGAGAGAATAATAGAAGAATGTGACAGTGGAAACTCTTACTCGAAAATGCCTTGGTTGCTCCAAGATGAATCTAGAGGGTATGGGACTGGAGCTACCAAGGCTGAGGAAGAGACATACTACAACTTTGCATTGATGGCACATACATCTTCAGGAAGTTCTTTCCTCAGTTCAGATTGGAGGTAGATTATTGTATCCTAAATCATGTTGTTTAAAAGCTTATGCTATCTCAATAGAACATTATATAGGTTTGTCATCAAATTACAAAAAGGTCTCATTTAATTTTTAGTATCTTATAAAGCATGTTTAGAATCAGTAGAAGCTAGACTAGCTCACTATAAGAAAAATGAGGCTATGTTTGAAGAAAGCATTAATGTTTTGAAACTTGAAGTCAAACTAAGAGACACTACTTTAGTTGAAAACAAAAAGAAATTGGAAAAAACAGAAAAAGAGAGAGATGAGTTAAAACTAACATTAGAGAAGTTTCAAAATTCATCTAAATCTTTGAATAATTTGCTGGAAAGTCAAGTCATTGACAAGTTTAAAACTGGACTAGGATATAATGCAGCTTCTTCTACTACAGCTTCTCCTGCAGTAGAAAGCTTTTTGAATTCATCTGAGATGTTAGAAAATCAGGAGTATAATAAGTCCAAATCTAATAAGGGATATCATGCAGTTCCCCTACCTTTTACAAGGAATTTCATACCTTGCAAACCTAATCTAACATTTATGGATGAAATAGTTGAAAGCGAGAATATGGATGTCACTACTATTGTTACACCTAGTAATGATAAGACAATTGAGTCAAATCTTGAGTCTGCTGGTGTAAAAAATAATGGCGATGCAGTAGAACCTAAAACTATTAGGAAGAACAACTTTAGACCTCCAGTCATTGAGGATTGGAATTCTGATGATGAAAGTGAGGTAGAAATTATACCTAAGGTTAAAACTATTAGTCCTAGCACTGAAAAGATAAAATTTGTTAAGTCTGCTAGGGAAACAGTAGAGAAGGTAGAAACATCTAAACAAAAACAAACACTATATCCTAGAGGGAACCAAGAAAATGGAAACAATCTAAATGTCCCAAAAAAGACTAGGATGTTGACTTTAAAGTGATTAATTAAGCTTGTTTTGTTGTGGTTGTTTTGAGCTTCTCATTTATGTTTGTGATAAAAAGGTTTAAAAGACAAGTGTGGACAACTCAAGTAGGGTTGAATAACAGAACTTTGATAATTAAAATGACTCACCCTCACCCTAATAGAAGATTTGTTCCACAAGCAGTACCAAACAGGTAGGCAAATATAAATATTGCTGTGCAAGTGTTTAATACTGTTGTCAGACCAGTTAATATGTTGGCTCAAAACCAACTGTGAATCATCCTAGACCAATATCAAATGCTTACAAAAAGGGGTACTCACAAGTAACAAGGCCATTTAACAAGTATTTAGAAAACAAAAAAAAAAAAAAAGCAGTATTTTTAATAAAAAGGTTAATACTGCCAGGGTAAAAGATACTACTACTAGGGATATAGCAGTAGTAAGTGAAAACAAAGGAATAAGGGTTAATGCTGTTAAGGCCTCAGCTTGCTGGGTGATTCGTAGTTTTGTATACGTAAAATATATAATAAAAATACTACTTAGGTAAATTCCAACTATTCACCTTTAACTAAGGTAAAAAGTCTAAAACTTACAAAAATAATATATAAAATATATAATATACGTATGTTTAACCGGGCAAGTATGATCACCCGGGTCGTTTCCCCAATGACTAGTGAAATTGAAACCACGTTTTAAGTTCGGATCCTGATTTGAATGAAGCAAAGATATTTTGGATAAGCTATTACTACTAATTAAGAAGCAACAAATAATGACAATTAAGCAAGTAAACTAATTTTAAATCCCTAAAAATGTAAACTAAAATTTTGCTAAATAAAGAAAAATTGCCGAAAACTATTAAAAATAAAAGCCCTAATTTTATATTTTTTATAAAAGTTTAATTAAACTAATTAAAACTTAACCCTAATTATTAATTAAAATTAATAAACTTAATTAAAAACTTAACTAATGGACTAATGATGCAAAAAGGAAAAGGACTAACGGGGGTCTAACTGAAAAACAATTAAAATCGAAAAGTTACACTTTCTACCCTGAGAATCTATCCCGACGACAAACTAAGTCCCGAATTAAGGTGAAATTTGAAAAGTGCTTAATATGAAAAACTCAAAGAAGCAAAGTTGTAAAAGAAACTAAGGGAAACAAAATTAATAAAAGCTACTAGGGCTGAAAATCTCAAATATGCTCAGGAAGTGATTATTTCCTAAATAATTACAGAAAGTGAGGGTTTTTTTGGGGCTTACTTCTACTTAAACAGCATAAATGCTCAAATTTAAGCTTAATTCTAAAAAAAGAAAAGTGTTCTAGAAAGCTGTATGATGTGTTAATCTAAATATGCAAAGAAATTAAAGCTTAAACTACTTTTGAGCTACTGAAATTGACCAATAAATAAGCAAACTTAGGAAATAAGCAAAAAAACAAAACTTCAAATAAGCTAGAGAACTAAATAAGCTAAACTAGACTTTGAAACTTAAAAGACAACTTAAACTACTTATATCCATCTAAATAAGCTTAAATCTAGGACTTATAAGCTAAAATTAACCTGATTAAGATCCTGAGGACTTAAGTCTGTTTCTGGAGTTTTCAGGTTTTTATGACTTTTGACAGCTAAATTAAACTAAGGAAATAAGCTAGAAATTGAAAATTAAGACTTAAAATGTATTAAGCTATATGAAAACTTAAATCCTACTGAATTTGATAAACTAAGACCTAAAATTACTTAACTAAATTAAGCTAAGAACACAGCAGTACTAACTGAGGTTAGTACTGGTAGTGTAAATATTCAACAGTATTTTCAAGTGAAAGTACTGCTGATACAAGTTGACTTTTGAAAACAAATTAAGCAATAAAATAAGCTAAATAATTAAAACTAAAACTAAATTCTTAATAAGCTAAATCTAAACTTAATTCTACTGAAATTAAAGCTAACAGTACTAACTTATGAAAGCAGTACTAACTTGGAAGTTAGTACTGGTAGTGTAAAGGCTCAGCAGTATTAACTTATGTTAATACTGCTAGTGCAAATTAAGAGTGCACTAAACCAAACACTCCTTAAAAACAATGACAGAATTTGAGAAAAGCTTTTAAGAGAAATCTAATGAACAAGCACTAAATACCAGATAAAAACTAGCTTAAAACAAACTTAAAAATCATGATTAAACAACTGAATAAGCAAAATTCTAAGATCTTAACTAATTAAACTAATGTTTTTGGATTTTATGAGTTTTTATGACAGAAATTGATAACTAAAGATCTATAACTTCTTAAGCAAAAACAGATGAAAACACATAACTAAATAAGCACTAAAAGAGATATTTCAACACTAACAAGCAAAGAAAATAAGCAAATAAACAGATCTAAACATAGCAAGCAATAATATCAAAATTTAAAACTAGAATTTAAAGGTAAATGGAAGAGAAACTTACAAACTCCTCTAGCTAAACAAGAGGACCAATTAAGGCAGCTACAAGCTCTCTAGCTTATGAATAAGCTAGAGTATAAGTCCTTGGGATCTCTTCCAAGGTAAGATCCCCTTCCAAAAGCTTAGATACAATAAGATCCATAATAGGTTTAACTGATTTAAGGTTTAGATAAGGTTAATACTGAATTCAAACAGCTCTATTTCAGCTTATAGACTGAAAGAGCTTATGAGTAGCTTATTGAGACAATTTTAGCTTATTAAGAGAGCTTAAAGATTGAAAATAAGAAGAGCTTATGACAAATTAAAACTGAATTTCATTAATTGAAAACTGAATTACATTATGAAAACGGAAATTACAAGAAAATTTAAAGTACAAAATACGAATTTAAGCTAAAAAAATTATATATAAAAATAGAATCGATACTAAATAACTAGATGCTGTGTGTGTGAGAATGTGAGGTCTTTTTATAGGGCCCAGTCTGAAGGCTTCTAGGCTCTAGCTTGCTACCAATCTTTTGTATCATGGCCAATTCATTTCTTCATTCATTTGTTCTATATTGTGTGGACGTTTGGATTCATTTTGTAGACACCGAGGATTGCCAGGCTGGCTTCTTTGATGTGCGTTTGTGTTAGTCTTTGGGATGTGACGTTTAGCACAAAAACTCACATATGACTTGTTGTCTTCTTTAATTGTAAGGACATGGCTCTTCTTTAATGAATCCTTTGATAAAGACTGTTGTGAACCCGGGGTTGTGATGTAGACCTCTTGAATTGATTAAGCTCCTCTTATTTTTTTTTGATGTGCCCCTTGTTTGACCATGTAGGGGTGAAATGGCAGAAGAAGGCTCTATGATCAGTAAATGGGGTTTCCCGCTCCTTTTTCGACTAGTTAAAACTGTTGTAGGTTTGGGAAGTTTGCATATTTGGTCCTTTGATTTCTTACCTCTCTTTCATGTTTAAATTAACTTTCGGAAATTGCAGATTGGCCCTTGTTGAAGATGAAAATTGGCTAAGGCTTTGCGTCTTTTGGGCTCTTCGGCCTTTGTATTCTTTTTGATTCTCGTGTCCGTGTTTGCTCGCTTTTGACTGTTTTCTTGTGATTTTTGACTTATCCATACCTTGCATACAACAATAACAAAAAATTCAAGCTATTTTTGCCATTTTTTGGTATGTCTTTGGTTTATTGTGGTTATTTTAGGTAACAAAACGGCTTTGTGTATTTTTCACCTATCAAAATTCCCCAAACTATACGATTGCGTGACTCACGCAATATAATGCCTAATAACCAAATACTTGAAAATTACTCCAAACTAAACCCTTGAAAGTTTCAAAGATTTTGATGAGGAAAATTAAATGGATCACAAGTTATAAAACACCCGACTTCCCATTTTCAAAGATTTTTCTCTTTTTATGATTTTTATTGATAATTAACTACTTAACTACAATTTATTTGTGTGACTTAATGTATTGTTTTCATCACCTCATTGGTAACTTTTAGGATCATAGAATAAAAAGCACAATTAAGTGTCTAAAAGATAACTTCATCATCCCCGATTTTTCACTTTTCCCATGCTAAGCTTAAAAACTTTCATTGTTAATTACAAGTCATGACACTAACACTACTCATAAATACTAATTGTGTACTTACTTTTCCTCCCGCAAATCCTACTTTTGTATCTCAGGATTTTACTTAAGTCATATACCCGAAGGCTCTTTAAGACTTTTGTTTCGATATTTATTAATTCAGAAAATAAAGTGTAATGGTAAGAATGCAATAATTAGCTCCTAGCCCTTTTCAAAAGATCAAATGCAATCAAGATTAAAGTCCACATCGAGGCGACCAAAATTTGGCTTTTATTAGGCTACTTAAGCAAGGCACCATTCATGTCATATACCCGAAGGCTCTTTAAGACAAGAATGAACCAATCTTATTTGCACCATATACCCTTAGGCTCTTTAAGGCACAAAACAAGACAAAAATTAAGCAACATTATTAAACCTCAGTCCTTTAGTAGGCTACAACATCGGCCACGCCTCCGACAAGATGAAGCAAACATATTTCGACTTCGGATTATATAAGTAAAACCGGTGCCTTTTATCTCGAAGCCACATCGATAGCGAGTCGACAAGAGGTTATTCTACTTATTATGACACCGGACTCTACCTTATATGAAAACTCCAACATCGGCCACGCCTCCGACAAGATGAAGTAATCTGGCAGAGATACTTATTTATTATTATTTTTGTATTTTTAAGCCAAATTAAGTATTCCTGATGTGTACTCATCCTAATCACAAAGGAACTAAAGAAAACTTCTATTAACTAATTATTAACCAAAAAACCATACAACTTTATTTATTAAACATTTATATAGATCGGTGAAACAAACTAATGGGAGAAAAAGCCACAATTAATACTTATGAGCTTGAAAGAAAACCAACTATTCTACGTTTAGCATCATGACTTATAAATAACACTATCATTTCTTGTTCTTCACAAAAGAAATTTGCAAATGCTTAGCCTATATAAAATCCAACTCGGCATATTTAAAATCTACTTGAGATTAGCACAAGTCTTCATTTACTAATGATTTCAAGTCTTGCATATTTAAAGTCTATATGAGACTAGCACAAACTATCATCATTAATTGTTAAGGAAGAAAGCTAGAACTCAACACGTACGATCGGGTCAAAAATTACTTCTTATTCTTACCAGCGGAAAACCTACATTTTTGTCTTAACATTTATTTATTTATTTATTTATTTATTTTTTTTTTTTTATGACACTACTGAAAAAAAATTTATTTTTGTGGGAAAGCGGGTACAGTCCTGAGAAACAAAACTATAAGGTAAGTAACATCAAATCGATAGATTCCTTCCCCAAACTAAAACGAAACATTGTCCTCAATGTTTAAAGTGGGTATCTACGTAAATCTAAGCGTTTATGAAGTATGACAAGATAACGTTAACGATTATGATGAAAGGTTATGGATCTCCCCAAAACTATATTCAAATAAGGATGAGAAGCTCGAGTTAAAACGAGGAAACAAAAATCGGGACACGAGTAGGCTTCATTGAATTGTGTAGGAGAAATCCCTTGCAAAAATCACATAAACAAAAACAACAAACCGACGAAATAGGAAGTGAACAAGCATCTTCTCAACACAACACATTAAGATAATAAAATATAATTGCTTAAGCCATGGGTGGGAACTCCCTCTGAAGCGGCTTGGTTTTCGATCACGAGTCGCCTAAGCTCGACTCATGATCCATGAATTTAGTTGTCACCTTCAGGGAAAAGTCTGGAGGTTCTGGGATAACCATTGGTGGTGTGTATCCCCTCCATAGTAATGCTTTAAGACGGTGGCAGTTGACTTTGAAATTAGAACCATCGGCATGAGACAACTTGGCAGTGCCATAAGGATAAACTTCGGCTCTGTGATTGTGTATGGTCCGGGACCAACGGGACTTGAGCTTTCCGGGAGAGATTCTTTAAATCGGGATAGTTGAAAAGAAGGACTGACACCAACATTGGAAAGATTCGGTTTTTATATTGGGAATCGTGTTGCTTCTTTGTCTTCTCTGTAGATTAATGAATTCTCGTATGCTTGATCAAGGAAGTTCGGCTAAAGTTCATTGAGTTGAAGCTTTCGATGATCGCCCGGTTCGGTCTTTTTAAAAGAGTTGGCATGCTTTGAGAGCCTAATATGCTTTGTGTTTCTAACTCAAATTGGTAAGTGACCGCTTTGTCCTTAGACTATCGTATTGGGCCTAGTCATCCTATCGGAGTCTTATTATGCGGTTCTAAAAGCCCATAATGCATCATCTAGCTTGTCGGACCATAAGGCATGGTTTTCTCCTACCGTCCTCTCTAAAATTCTTTTGAGACCTCGATTCGTGACTTCAACTTGACCACTCGTTTGAGGGTGGTAAGGAGTCGGTATGCGATGGGTGAACCATATTTAGACCATAACTTTATCAAATTTGTCGTTACAAAAATGGGTCCACGATCGCTTATGATTGCTCTCGGAGCACCGAATCGGGAGAAAAGGGATTTTTTTAAGAACTTAAACAAAATACCATAGCATCGTTGGTAGGGAGCGCTTTCGCTTCAACCCACTTGGAAAGATGCGACGGCTACTAGAATATATTTGTTACCCTAGATGATGGAAAAGGTCCCATAAAATCGATACCACATAATTCAGAAAAATCTCACAATTTTGGATTGCTTTTTTGAGGCATATCATCAAGTTGAGAAGATTTTGCCTTGTTTTTGATAGCATCACAAGTTTTGACAATTTCGTAGGCTTCCTTTTAAATGGTTAGGCAATATAAAACACGGCAGCAAAATCTTCTTTGGCGGTAGAGTTGGAAACCTGTGTCCCCCGGTGGGTCCACTATGACAAGCTTCGAGAATTTCAAAAGCTTCTTTGCCATCTACACACCTTCGGATTATTTGATCCGCACAAGTCTTAAAAAGAAAAGGGTCATCCCAAAAATAATGTTTTACATCTTTAAAGAACTTGTTTTTTCTTAAGTTGACATTCTTTTTTAATGGAATTTCCCCGCGTGGTAAGTTAGCAAAGGCGGCATACCACGGCGGTACTTTGGTCTTTGGAAGTTAACACAATTAAAGTCTCTAATGGAAAAGTTCGGTAATCTCTTTTGATCAAAATTATTTTTCGTAAGGGTTTTCTATGACGGAGAGGTGATCAGAGCTTTCATTGTCTTTCAGCTACCCTTAGTATCTATAAACCTTTAATCAAATTCTTGAAGAAGTAAGACCCAGCGAAGCAATCTTGCTTTGGCGTCTTTCTTGTTGAAAAGGTATTTCAAAGCGGAATGGTCCGTGTAAACAACACTCTTGTTCATGATTAGATATGATCGAAACTTCTCGAAAGCATAAACAACTGCAAGCATCTCTTTTTCGGTTGTTGTGTAATTTGATTCTGCTTCAGTCATTGTCTTGCTAGCCGTATGAATGGGTCGAAAATGCTTCTCAATCACTTTGTCTAGAACCGCACCGATTGCTTAATCACTGGCCATCGCACTGATTTCAATGGGTTGTCCCAATTTTGGAGCAATGGAATTGGAGCTTTCGGTCAATTTCTTTTTCAATGTTTGATAAGGCTGAATGCCAATCTTTAGAAAATAATGAATGGAGTGTTTTTCTCTCCTAAGGATGGTCATGGGTCGGAGAGATTGTGAAAGTCTTTGATAAATTCTGCGATTGAATCCCGCTTGCACGAGAAAAACTTCGAATTCCATTTAACGGTTGTTGGGTGAGGAAGCTTTGATATATACATCAACTTTGGCATTATCGACTTCAATTCCTTTTTAGAGATCTTTTGTCCTTAAAACAATGCCTTCATTTAAACCATGACAATGGTCTCTTTTCCCAATTTTTGTGCTTATTTGGTGTATTCTTTTTTTTTTTTTTAACACCTTTTAAGCATTTATCTAATATTAGCAAGACACGAGGAAAAAGAATCTCCAATAACTGAAATATCGTCCATAAAAACCTCCATCGTTTTTTCTAATCATATCGTTGGAAAAAATGGCCATCATACAACGTTGGAAAAGTTCCGGGTGATTACACAACCGAATGGCATACGACGGTACGCGAAAGTTCCGTAATGGGCAACGTGAAAGTAGTTTCTCTTGATCTTTAGGTCAATGGGAATTTGGAAATACCATGAAAAAAACCATCTAAGAAACAATTAAAACTCATTGCGGCTAATCGCTCTTTCATTTGGTCATGAATGGTAAAGGAAAATGGTCTTTGCAAAGTTGCTTCGTATTTTTAACTTTCGATAATTCGATACAAAACTCTCATCCCGTGACTATTTCTTGTAGGCACTAATTCATTTTCTTCATTTGTGACAACGGTAATACCTCCTTTTTTTTTAGGAACACAATGGACTGGGAACTAACCATGGACTATTGAAATTGGATAAATCTAATCTTGCGTCAGGATAGTTTTTCGCATTTCTTTTCTTTTGATGACGTCATGGAATTTTAGGGTTAAACCATCCTTTGATGTTGGATGAAGGTTGGTAATCATCTTCTGAAAAGGATTTGTATGTGTGCAAAACTATGGATCTATAGCTCGAATTTCAGAAAGTGTCTAAGCAATTGCATTTTTTCTGTTTTCAAAAACATTAATGAGGGAGGGTCTTTTCTTCTTGCTCAAATCTTTTGAAATTATGACTGGAAGCTTGTTATTTTCCTCTAAGAACGCATACTCGAGATGCGGAGGTAACTCTTTAAGCTCGACTTCGGGAATTTCAACTTTCGGTTCATAAGAAGTAGCATATTCAACTGAAGACTTCTTTGGTTCGACAACTTTGAGATCTTTTTGAATTCCGGGTAAGTAATCTCCTTGGTTTGGTTGAGGTAACGGATCATTGTTGAGAAGTGCCTCGAGAATGAGAATGTCACCCTCGGGATCATAGTACGTAGCATTGAAAACTGGTGAAACTGGTTCATCATCGATTGCTATGAAAGCATCGGCTTCTTCAAAGAGTAGAAAATCACTTTCATCAAACGGAGTAAGTGTTGGAGATGAAGTAGAAACAATCGGGTCGAAGTATGGAGATGGATTGTTGTAAGCAACGGAATCGGAAAATCCAAGTACTTCTTGTGAGTACTCTTCACAAGTAACATCGATTAGATCAACCTTCTTCAATGATTCGAGATTGTTGTATGAAATGGAAGGTGCATCACCACATTTAAGGGTTAACGATTGATCATCATTCCTAAGAGTAATCTCTCCTTCGTAAACATCGATTAAAGCATGAGCCGTCCTAAGGGAAAGGTGCCGAGTATCAATGTGAACTCGAGGATCGACTATAAAATCTTGATCAACAAAGTCGGCTGGGAAAGTTTAAACTTCCCTACTTTGACAAATACATTTATAAGCTACACCGGTTGGTTTGGGATAATTGTAGGTATGCTAATTCTATATACCATTTTTGTCGTCCGGTTAGGCCTGAGAGTTGAAGCTCTTTTCCAAATGGATTACAGGCATGAGATTGATACTAGACACCTAGATCGGCAAGGGCTAAGTACTATCAATCTTTGAAAAATCACAAGGAAAATGTGATATCGACGGGGTTCACCTAGCTTTTCTCTGGCACTTTGTTCATAATGATAGCGGAACATTCAGCATTCACAGTTGTGATGGCAATCTCCTTGAGCTTCTCTTTATTCCTTAGCAACGAGCTTAACCATTTGTTGAACTTTGGCATTTCGACAAAAGCATCTTTCAATCCAATCTCCAAACGAAGTTGCTTGAACATCTTCAAGAACCTACTATGTTGAGCACTTGGTTTATCGTTCTCTCTCACTTTCATCCTCTCAGGATATGGAAGTTTAGATTGATACGAATTAGGATTAGGATCAAGATTAACGGTTTTCTTTGCTTTTGGAACTTCAATGAAAATTGAATCTTCTTCCCCCGGAGATGGGACTTGTGCGGTATTTTCCAAATTTGGATTTTGCACTTTTTCCATTGACGTCTCCGGGTTTTGTTCGGGTTCTTTTGAATGAATAGAAATATCGGGTGTAGGAACAAGAGGAATCGAAGGTTCTTCCAAAGTCTTACCGCTCCTTGTTGTGATAGCATTAATTTGCTGACGAGGGTTAGTCACGGTTTGACTTGGAAGAGTTCCTGGATTCGAGGTAGAAGCTGAATTTTTGAAATTATTACAAAGACTTGTCAACAAACTTGTGACATTAGCCATTTGATTCTGCAAATTTTGACCTTGATTTTGAACATTCTTCAACACCGCATCGTTTGCCTTGACGTAGTTTTCAAAATCTGTTTTCGAAACACTATTTGTTGAGGTTGGTAGAGAACAACTGATTGTTGTGTTTGGTACGTGGAGCTTATAAACTTGATTTTGGTTTTTTTGGACGGTTTTTGATTAAAACTTCCTCCACGGTTTTTGTTGAAATTCGGATTGGTCCCTTGATAACGGTTTGGTTGTTTGGACATTCGGTTGATTGAAACCCTGGTGGTCTCATTTGACTTGCCAAATTTGAAGGTTGGTTTCTTTGGAGAAAATTACCAACGGCTGCAGTTTGTTGAAATTGTTGGATTGTTTCATTAAAAACTGAAAATCCGTTTCCACTTCGAGTTAACGGACAAAGGTTAAAAATTGTGATGATCCACAGTGCACAAACGTCCTCCACTGCTTGACTGGTGCAGGATAGTAATCTAAAAGCTTTCATATTCATTCAACATTTTGTTCATCTTTATAGGTACATACTTATCCCTAGAGAAGCGGCTATTTGTTCATACGAAAGAATTATTAGAAATGAAGAATTAGAAAAGAGGAGCATCCACTCACTCTTGAATCATTAGCACGACTTCTGAGTAACGAACATTTTGACATTCTTTCATAAGCGCTAAACCTTCTTGAGGCATTTTGTCCAAGAAATTGCCACCTGCTGCAGAATCTAAAGCATCTTGATCGTTGAATTCATAGAAATTAAAAAGTATCGAGTTGTGAGTTCAAAAAGCCATAGGTGAGGACATTGACGAAGGAGCCGTTAAAACGTTCTCCATGCTTCATTAAAGCATCTTTGGTTTCCTGGTAAAAAAGTAATGATCTCATTCCGATAAATAAGTGGTTTTTAGAAGAGTGGGCGTATTGGTTTATGAATTTAAACAAGGCGTCCAAGTGAGCAATTGATCTTGGTGGTTCTTTGTCTAACCAATCTCGGCTTCAACTGTTGAACGTCTAGAGAAAAAGGAAAAGCAAAGCTTAACCGAAGGTGTTCGACTTCTAATGTCAAACGTTAAGTGACTGTATTAAAAAATCGAAGTGATTGTGGGGAACTTGTCTACCCTGTTTTTTTTAAAAAAAAAAAATTTAAAAAAAAAAAAAAAAAAATTTTATTTATTTTATATAAACAAAACAATTTATTTATTCTAAAAAAACCCCCAAATAGATATCCAACACCACCATAATATTTTATAAAACCTAATAACCCACCCAAAAAATAAAAAAACAAAAAGACACCCCCCAATAAAAAATCACCCACATAGATGCAATGGCCCCCGCAAGCTTCCGGTTGCATACCGTTCCCACATGTGCCATGCTAGGTGGACACCACTATAGCAACCTCAAGAACCCACGATGGTGCTAATGTAACCATGCGCCCGCGTTCGATTGTCGCCATTGGAACAACGTTTTTGTCCACAATGGATTATCCGAAAGCGTTTGTTGTTGCCGACGTCCTACGCGAATGCGAACGAGTTGCGCATAAAAAGGAAACCAAAAAATTACAAGCAAAATTACTCTAATATATTCTCGTTTTTTTTTTTTTTTTTTTTTTTTAGCAATGAATTTTAAACGATTACCGAAAGAGACTTAAACCAAAAAACAACTACTATCACTAGCTTCTGACAATTTCTTTTCAAGGAGAGCCGTACTTGGAGTGATACAAAAGGCAGTGTTAAATCTTGATTACGAATTGGGAACAATTTGGAAAAATATATTTAGGGGGGGAGAAACAAGTTACCGGAACTTATTTATGATAATATCTTCAATGAGATAATTTGTTGGTGTTCTTTTACCCAATTTGAATTTTATTTCTGAATTAAGACAATTTTTAATATATATGGATTTTTCTATTTTTTTTTATCTTTTTACTTATACTAAAAAGAAAAGGAAAAAATTTTTTTTTTATATATTTTTATATTTTTTGCTTTTTGGATCTAGACAAAAATTTAACTTTCGAGGACGAAAGGATCTTCAAACCAAATCACAAACTCAAAACAAGAGAATCGCTTACACAAGTCCCCGGCAACGGCGCCAAAAACTGATTGAGCAGTTTATACACACGTAAAAAATAATATACTTATAGAGAAATTAAGGAAATCCCCAAGTATCCCTTGGACAATTCCACTCACAAAGATATATATATAGAATACGTATATTAAACCGGGCAAGTATGATCACCCGGGTCGTTTCCCCAATGACTCGTGCAATGGAAACCTTGTTTAAGTTTAGATCCTGATTTGAATAAGAGAAGAGATATTTTTGATTTTTATTATACTACTAAAATTAAAGGCACAATTAAACAACTAATTAACAAATTAAACTAATTACGAAAGTAAATAAAATGCGACATTTAAGAAAACAAATGCAATTTAAAACTAAAATATGTAAATTAGATTCCTAAACCTAAATTAATGCTAAAGAAAATTTTAGGAAAATTAAAAATATTTTTTTAAAAGCTTTTTGGATTTTTTTATGAATTAAAAAAAAACTATTTAATCTAAATTAAATTCTAAAAATAGAAATTAAATTGATGAAAATTAAGAAAAATACTTTTTAATCTAGTTTAATTCTAAATTACTTAAAAATAAGAGAAAAACATTTTTTTATTACTTTTTTCTATTTAAAAGATTTAAAACTAGAAATAAGATTAAAATTGAAAAAATTAAGATTAAAATATTTAAAAAGATAAAAATTACTTCTCAATAAAAATACCTAAGAAGTTTTAAAACTAAACTAATATTTTTGTGTTTTTTATCAAACTTTTTCTAATTTTTTATGATTGTTTTGATTTTCGAAATTAATAAAGACTAAATTCGAAAATGATTTTTTAAAAATATTAAACTTAAGCTAAAAATTATGTAAAAATACTTTTTATAAGCAGAAAAAGTGCAGAAACTCGTTTTTATAAAAAGCCCCAAATTTAAACAATTAAATAAAAACTAATTTAACTAATTAAATTTGAAAACCTAATTATTTAATTAATAAAAACTCTTTTATAAAACTCAAACTAAAAACACCCCAAACACAGTGGACCCCCCACCCCCCCCCACCCCCCCGAAAGCACATTCGCGAAGTAAGGGTAAGGCGGGGTAAATCTAAAATTTAATACTAAAAACAAAAGATTGAATACTTGACAGAAACAGTCCTTTAACCTAGGACTTAACAAGACTAAACTATTAACTAACAAAGGACTAACGATGAAAAATTAAAAGGACTAACAGATTAAATAACAAGGACTAACAGTGTAATTTTAATACTAACTGAAACTATAAAATTTGACAGAACAAGCCCCTGAAACACTTAACAACCAACAAACAGCATCACCTTTTTTAATCAAAATCAGCTTATTAACTAGCTTTTTAGGAACAACTTATATAAACCTTAATATCTAACTTATTTGTAATAAGCTGCTAAGAGCTTATCAACTTTTGAGTGCTAGCAACTTAATATCTTCCCTAAATGAACAAAGCAATTTCAAAGTAATTGACAGAAATTCACTACTCAATAAAATTGGCTTATTCAACTATTTAACAAAACCAACAGCTTATTTAACTCTTAATCAGCTTATTAGGAGAAAAAGAAAAACAGAACAAATGTAAAACTAAAATAAGGGTACCTTGTCTTTCCAGCTTAGAACAGGAAAGAATAGTAAGCTAAATGAGCTTATAGCTTAATTCAAATAAGCTCAATTCGAACCAACAACAACCTAAACTAGTCCTAATGCTAACCATTAGCTCTAAACCCCTTGTTACCATAGCAGCCATCCAATTCCATGTTGGTAACAAGCCTTGATCAAACAACAATAACACAAGTATTTTTGACAGAATTTAAATTGAACACAAATTAATATGAAATGATTTTTTTTATTAAAATCTGAAATAGAGGTTCATTACAATTCGAAATAACATAAAATTGAAATTACAATTATAGAGAACTACTACAACTGAATCAACAAAAATAAACTGAAAAATTAACACTAAAAATTAACTACTCACTAATTCTCCCCAAGTGTGCTGAAATGAGGGGGTTTATATACCCGACTCGAGCTCTTCTAGATCCTTCTCTTGGCCTCATCTCCACCCTTCAATCTTTCTCTTTCCTTGATCTATTACATCAACCGTTAGATTAGATTGTGGGTGAACCCGGATCTTTGACATGGCAAGTGTGTGTTAGTTATGTGAGTGTATTCACATACGCACGTCACATCAACCAATAGCAAAGCTTCTTTCAGCCACGGTGGATTAGGTTAGGGAATGAGATGATAGTGATGGGTGGGTTAGGATTTGTGAGGGGAACATTAACCCTAAGGTTAATTTGAGTGTGGGTGAGTGGTTAACTAATTAGGGTTTAGGTGTTCTTGGTGTTCGTGTGTGTGTGTTTTGTTTAATCCAAATTGGGGGTAAATAGGTGAATAGTAAATGTTAAAGAGGTATAAATGTTTAACCGGGTAGGGGGTTAAGGTCGGGTTAGGGTTCGGGTTAAGGTTCGGGTAATTGGATTGAATTGGGTTAGGGACTTGGTTGTGATTGGTTGAGAGGGAAACCATGGGTAGTTTGACCCGGTCACTTGACCCGCGCTTTTTGTAACTTTGAGGCAATTACATTTCCGACCCTTGTGTTTGGCCAGCATCTTCTTCTTAGTTATAAACAAATTTTGGGCAAATTGCATATTCAGCCCTTGTGTTTGGCAAGCCCCATTTGCTATTAAGCCCTTGTGTTTAGTAATAAACAATGGTTCTTGATTTGGTGACTGTGGAAGGTGAGGCATGATTCTCTGGCTTTGGCTTTTGATTTCTTTATCTTCTGATCACTCATCCGTTCCTCGTGTTCGTTTTTGACTGATTTCTGTTGCAGGTGACATTATCCATACCTGCACACATAAAAAAACACAGATGACAAGCAATATTTTTGCCATTTTTTTTATCGTTTTGGGTTTATTTGGGCTCTTTTTTAAGTATTAAAAAGATATCGGTGTATTCTACAGTTATCAGGTTTTGTTCGAGCGTTAGCTCCATCTCAGTCCGCATTATTCCCGCCTTAAGTCATATTGACTTATTTCCTTTAGTTATTTATTTAAGACTTCCGCTGTTTATGCTTGTGTTATGATTGTGTATGCTTTTGATGTCACACCATATTTGTAATACTTCTACCCTTCTGGGTCGGGGCGTTACATACATGGTCGGTCTTTTGGGTATTCCATCACAATCAAAACCAAAATCATTAGAAAATTCAATCAAAGTGTTTGATATAAATATCAAAAGATTTACACTTTGAGAGTTTTTCATCATCACTAAAAGCTCCCCCTTAACATGAACATTGTAATCGTAGTACATGCTAAGTGTGGAGTGCATTGAGTCCATTTTATCTGATCACATTTCAATACAAATTAGATTCAGTTTAATCACATTTTCTCCCCTTATCCAAAATGTTAATCCCTTGATATTTTGGATATCAATTGATTAAACGTTCGGGGACAAAATGTTACATAATATCTAACAGGAATATTTTAATGCTCCCCTTCAATTTTTGAGAGTTTATAAGACAGTGCTGAGTACAATAATTTGAAATTTTTTGAATTTACTAAGAAATTCTTGAAAATTTTATACTCGAGCACTCCTTAACATCACCTTAATATCTACACTACATATATACAAATTTCACAAGTTATTTATTATGTACAAGGATTGACCTTTTATTGATGATGACAACATATGATAAATCATATGGTCTTTTGTAGCAGCCGAATGTCACCCTCGTACGGTCTCCCACCAACAATTCTTTCCAAACTTCTCATTATGCTCTTCGCTTGAGTGTTGGTCCAATCGCCTGGATCAATACTTTTTGCTCATTCCCTATCACTCTATCTCCATATTGTCCGTGGTAGATATTCTATCCTAATCCCTTTTAGACGATCATTAAGAGCAGTTCAAACATCATCGAGTGTAACGTCACTAAACTTGTGGAGTTCATCAATACGCATCAACTTGTTCTTCTTGTATTTGTTCTGATAGATGAAGCCTCTGGGATTGGAATATGCTGTATAGGCACCCCTTTTTTGAGATCAGATCTGTACGTATCCGGGCTTTGTGATGTTGAGCTTCTTTTGGTAACTCTCGACACCTAACTGAAATCTCAACCCGCTTTGGATGACATACTTCTTTAAACAGCCTCAAAGAGACACCAAAAATCTAGACGATCCTTCCAACATTGAGATATTGTCAGCTTCACTGAACAAGACGATCAGTATGTTCTTCGATGTCTTGAAGGCGAAGCTATTTGAAGTCTCCTTCCTGGAATGTAATTTTTTTTTTTTATTGTAGAGCTTGTCATCATCTCTACGAACGGTGATCCAATCCAAATGTTTGTAGTCATGCCATTCGACAATTTGAAGCTTTGTGACAACAATGATTCTACGTTTGGAGTAGACATCACGAGCAGATTCCCTGTTAGCAGCAAATCCATAGAATTGTTGACGTTTGCGTCCCTAATGAGAAATTCCCCATAGTGCATGTTTGTCGTAGTTGACCGGTACTTCACTCCACATTGTGTTAGGGACCAAATCTTCAATCCATTTGATATGACCATAATCTGTAGCCTTGGTTTTCGTAAAGGAAGTTGCATATGTTTGGCTTGAGACACCACCAGATAGATATGCAAGGTCATTGTTGATGAAGTGATCAAACTGTATAACTTGATGACCGCGAGAGTTAGGTATCAATGGTAGTGGCTTTCGCAGATCATAAGGATATTGCTGTCCTTCAGGGTTGTTTCAATCCAGTTGATCCGTGGTTGCCTTGTAGACTTCTTCAAAGAAGTATTCTAGCTCGACCAAACTCTTGCATGTGCCTTTCATCAGCTCAAATGTTGGACCGGCTAGTAATTCAGGTGTTAGAGTATCAACTTTGAGCTGATTCATCATAAATGCTGAAAAGTCCAAAAGAGTATCCATTAGCTTATCAAATGATTCACGAGGACCTTCTTCCTGAGCCAGATTGCTTAACCGAGGTTGAACTGGTCCATGATCAGCAGGCAAATTCTTGTTCCAATCATGATCGGGAGATGGAAGTCTAGTGGGTTGAAACCAATTAGAAGGCTGAGGGGTCTCATTAACTGGTTGATCTTCAGTAGCTCCAGTTTCAAACTCTTGATGTGCGGGTTCTTCCAAATCCTTGGCGGTGTGCATTGGCTCCTCTGCATGAGCAGACTCGCCAACAGACTTGTAAAGAGATTTGGACCCTTTAGTTAACTTGCCAGTTGACTTGTGGTGTCTTTTCCTTTGGTGTACTGGTTGACTCAGGTTCTTTTCTAGTTCGTCTTCTCTTGGACCTCCGGTTTGATCCAGTGGAGGGTTCTTCATCTTTATCCTTACCATCTCTTCGTCTTTTAAACGAGACAGTATCACCATAAGTGTCAAGAATGAGCTTGTCACTTTTGTAAGCTTCAACCAATGCC